>JAODAL010005379.1:0-144311 GCA_025379985.1 Phyllomedusa bahiana | reverse complement strand
GGAATAGGAGGCATTTTAATGGACCATATTGAAAAATATGTTTTTGCAAGATCTTTAACATAGCTATCAATCCCTGTTATTGAGACAACCCATTTAATACAATGAAAAAAAGAGAAACAAAGACATGGTGGGATTCCATCCTATTTTATAAATGTGTTTTCTAGAATTAAAGTACTAAAAAACTTGCATGTACAAAATAGCTGTTAAAAAAATTCCTCTGAATTGTACAAGGGGGTACAGGAAAACTTGACCAGATGTAGGTTTATTCAGAGGACATGGAGTATGGAGCACGGACAGAGAACAAAGTACAGAGACCATTTCCTCCAGCACGTTGAGTAAAGATGAAAAAGAATGGCAAGATAAAGGGCAACCTGGGTGTAACAGGAGCGTTAACCACCAGTATTTCCAAGTGAAGCTCAATTGTCCACACTCTACGGAGGGGCAATCGCTACCAAGGTATAGACTGTGGACAGAGGAAGGCTGGAGTTCTCACACGTCCGCTTCCGCACTCTTCTTCAGCACGACAGTTTTCGATGCTGCGTCATCAGGGCAATTTAATCTGCATGTTAATAGATGACGGACGCCAGCCTGGGTTTCATTCACACCGCACCCACTGTAACTCCAGCCCTGGCTCATGCTGTGGCCCAGGACAGGTATAGTCAATGTCCAGTGAAACTAAAATGGTGGTTGAAAAAACTCCTTTTTCCGGCACTTTTTTAAATGTGGGGGTCATGCAGGTTTGGGGCTCATGATGAGTCCCAGGACAGGTATAGTCAAGTGTCCAGTGAAACTAAAATGGTGGTTGAAAGACTCCTTTTTCCGGCACTTTTTAAATGTGGGGGTCATGCAGGTTTGGGGCTCATGCTGTGGCCCAGGACAGGTATAGTCAATGTCCAGTGAAACTAAAATGGTGGTTGAAAGACTCCTTTTTCCGGCACTTTTTAAATTGGGGTCAGACAGGTTTGGTCATTCTGCGGTACAGGACAGATATAGTTAATGTCCAGTGCAATAAAATGGTGGTTGAAAGACTTCTTTTTGCGGCACTTTTTAATATCTGGGGTCATGCAGGTTTGGGGCTCATGCTGCGTTCCAGGACAGGGATATTCAATGTCCAGTTCAAGTAACATGATGGTTCAAATCATACTGCCTTCTGGCACTTTTTAATTTGTGGGTGATGCAGGTTTAAGGGTCATGGCTGTGGTACAAGACAGGGATAGTAAATGGTCTGTGACTTTTTTTCTGTGACTTTTATAACCTAAGTGTGTTGCCTAAGATGTAGCACGTATCCATTTGACTGTTGTGGATGTTAATTTCAGCTTCTCCAGCCTTGTTTGGGTGTAATAATGAAGGTGTTGTTGCTCTCCCATAGACTTTAATGGTCATCGCGCATAATCGATGCTCACTATCGAAAAACCTTATCGATAGCGGCCGACTATCGACTATCGATCGATCTTGATAGCCAACGCAATCGCTCAACACTACTTACCACGTGAATTTCTCTCCATGTTCAGAAAGATAAAAATTTGAGAAGGTATGCAAGAGTTTTGGAAAGTCTATTATCAAAAGACGGCACATCACAGCTATTCTCAAATCCCTCAAATCAAAACAAAATTGCTGGATTGAAATTTAAGTGCTAGGTACCTCTATCAACAAAGCTTGACTGACCAAAAGTGAAAAAAACACCTGTCTGAAATGTATACGGATAACAAACGGTATTTTTGGCACCTATCAATTCACCTGTGGTGACTACAAAATTGCTGTATTCAAATTTAACTGCAAAGTAGCTCTATCAACAAAGCTTGACTGACCAAAAGTGAAAAAAACACTTGTCTGAAATGTATACGGATAATAAAAGGTATTTTTTGGCACCTATCAACCTGTGGTGACTACAAAATTGCTGGATTCAAATTTAACTGCAAGGTGGCTATATCAACAAAGCTGGACTGGGCAAAATTGAAAAAGAACACCTATCTGAAATGTATACTGATAATAAAAGTGGAGTTTTGCACCTGCAATATACCTGCAGTTACTAGAAAAGATCTGTATCCTAATATAAGGCAATGCAATGTCTAAACAAAGTTTGGGCTGTACAATATCCAGTATCCTTTATAGACCTTGTCTGTGTTCGCCCACGGCCCCCACCCCTCCTCCCCCCGCTCTCCCCTGTGACTTTACAGCGGTAGATGCTCCTTTAAAATTCTCTGCCTAACTACCTAAAATCTGCAAATCTCTGATCTAACTAAGTTCTAAGGATCACAGCTAAAAGTAGAGCTGTCTCTGTGAAAAAATAGAATAATTTCGCTGAGCTGTTTGCTGAGCTGTTTGGACAGAGGCAGTGCGCACGTCCTGCTGCTTTGAGACGCTGACACACTCTGATCTTGAACAGGTAGGGTTTTTCTATGTAAAATGAGGTCATGTGATTTTTCCAGCCAATCGCAACCATACACATCCCAGTCATGACGTCGCACACACATCTCACCCTGCTCTATTCTGTAAGCTGATTTGCTGGCCGCCAAAATGACAGGAAGCGCCGAAAATGGCGCAATATTAATAGATTATGCACAGATTTTAACCTAAATTATTGCGTGATCTAAAAAATCCGATCAACGTAAATACCGTGCCGATTTCAACTTTGTCAATAATAGTCGCTCAACACTAATGACTGCACATTCGCTCTTGCCCTTTTTCTCCCTGCCTCTGTAACCTGCATGGTGCCCTGTCTTGTGTCCCACTAACACAGACCTTTTTGATGACATCATCATGCCACCCTGTAATTAAGATGGGGTTAATTTGCTTCTGAGTCTCCCTCACCTTATTTTATAAAACCCATTGTACTATGACCAACACTTCCCTTAGACTGTGACAACATAGTGGTAGATGCCAGTTCTACACAGGTGCCCTGCAGATTGTATGAGTAATAACAGTGCAATCACATCCTTTCCTTTTCTTCTCCATCTGACACAGATAGTCAGGAAAACTTTTTCCAGCTACAACTCATCTATACAAAATTTGTCAGTCAAACATCTTAGGCTCCCTAGTCCCCACCTTTTCAAAACCTTCCCACCTAATCCTTACATCTATACAAACTCCCCACCTATAGTGCCCTGAATGATAATCATACTCCCTTTGGTGTCCACACAGTAATAGTTGCTGCAAACAATAAAAGTGCCCCCAGAAGGTTATTTGGAAAACTTTTCAGCACCCAGTATTAGTCTTTGTTTATGTCCACATATAATAGGTAGGTAAACCCCCAATACCTGTGGGTAGGTAGACCACCTAAAATTAGGTAGACCAACTCATTAAATAGGCTCCCAGTAGGATAGGTATTTACTTTAGTCCCCTAATAGCTAAATAGGTAATTATATAAGTCCTCTATTAGATAGATAGGTATACAATGGAGATCCATTAGCTTAGTAGGTATTTAGGCCTCTATTAGGTAGGTATATGTGCCCCCTATTAGGTTGGTGCCCCCCCCCCCTAATAAAGCCCCCTTTTTGATAATAAAAAAATAAAACACTTCTCTCCCCATCCCATCTTGCTGGTTTACAGCACAGGTGGCGTGATACAGTGACTTCATCATGCCCCCGATGACAGGATGGTCTTCCCAGGATCTTGTAAGTTGCAAGCCTAAGGCAGCCTGCAGCCTATAAAAGTAAGCAGTACAGGCAACATGATGAGGTCACCACATCATGCTGTCTATGCCTCTTACTATTGTAAGTTGCAGGCTTGGCCTACAGCCTATAAGGCTCAACTTTTGGTAAGCAGCAGGCCCTTGACTCACAAAAGTAATTGCCACACATTCCAAGAACACACATACAGCTGAAAAGCAACACAAGAGCTTGATGTCAAGCACCAGAGCTCAGGGAGTACCAGGGGTTTCACCAGTATCCAGGTGGCCAGTCTGAATTTGCATTAAAACTGGAGTATGAAACATCTAAATGCATTCCCCTCCTTAGACTGTTGAGGCTTTTGGTACAAAAATTTTGGGGCCTGTGTTTGTTTGGAATAACCTGTAGGTCAGCAGAGGGATGTGTTATCCACCCTATCCTACATCATTCTAGTAAGGCATTTTTATCTAGCCCAGCATTGTTCAGCTGCTGGACTCATTGGTGAACTTTATAGAGCCTTCAGTTAGCTCAGACTGAAGTCAGAGCCTGGAAGTCAGTACTGGTGTAGATAACCTAATCTAAAGGAAACATTGTGCTGTTTTAATCTTTTGGAGTTTAGGTGAGTTAACCTTGTGTACATTAAGAGGCCAGATGGAGAGGCCAGATGGAGAATTCATACATGTTGCCGCTATTTTCCTGGATCTTGTCACAGCAACGCCAGGTTTCCATTTAAAACCAAAACTGTTCATGCTGTGACAGATCGAATTTAGGTCACATGTTTCTGTCACGGAATTGGTTGCAGCAGGATGTCTGTAACGTGTGCCATCGAAGGACCTGGTCTTGGTTGAGGAATCCAGCAGTGTAAGGTCAGTAATGCTAAGTTATTGACACTTGTAGTAGCTGTTAGTATGCCTGGCATACAGCCAAGTATGGTCTGGCTTCCTTGGAGCGGCACAGTGTTTGGTGGGAGGCCGTTCCTGCATTCCAGGACAGGCTTTTGGCAGGTCTTTAGAGGTCTATTAAAGCCTGGGTAATTCAGGCACAATGGGGGGTGGGTTTGTTGCCAGAAGCTGGAGCAATAGGTAGTGCTAAGGTTAAGGCTCTTACCCCCAGATTTGAGGGACGCCAGAAATAGCCAGTAGGAGACTGACCAAAGTGTATATTGGTGGGACTTGACGCTAGGTCCAGACCACAGTAAAGAGGGACTCTACATGTGTAGATAGTGGCTGGAGGGGTGAGGTTTTTGTTTGCATTTTGTTTGTTGTATACTGTATTTGCACTGACCTGCTATTATATGCTGATTGAATAAAGCTGGCTGAGGAGAGTTTTGAAACTACTACCTGTGTCAGCATGATATATGTTGTATGCCAAAACCATTCTACCAAAGGACGGCGAGCCCAGAAGTGAGCTGAATTACCGTCCCAGGCCGGTCCAAGATGGCGGAGAACAGTCAGTAAACATCACAATGCACTTTGTTTCTTTGAACGAATGTTTTATATTACTCAAGTGCCACTATGAATCTTACCTGCAATTCCATGCTTAAGCACATGGGGTGCTGTCAACTGAAAATCTATGAGCAGTTCATAGGAATCATAGCAAGTAGGACTTTCATTTAGGCACATGTTGAGGAGAAATATAAAGGGCCACCTAGTGGTAAAAGTAGTTAGTGCTTTTAATAACATTTTCTTTCTTTAAGACAAATGAAGTTATATCAGTATAAACCCCTGTATCAGATAACAACTGCATGAGCCTTATCAACAGATAGATGTTGAAACAGAAAATATATCTAGCCACTCAAAGTTTGGTTCTTGTTAACTGAACTGTTCATAATTGGGTATCTCAACCCTTATCCACCGCTATTCACATTTGATAAAAGAGAACACTATTTATAATATCCTCTTTAATTATCCAGTTTTCCTCTTTTGCGATTCTATCAGAAAATGGATTATAAATAGAAGTGATGGGAAAACATGATTAGAGACATTGAGTTTATTACAGAGTTCTCTTATCCTTTCATGATGAAGCATTGCTGGAATATCAGTCTGAATAGTTCATTAGATTCTGAAAAATAGATGCCACAGAGAGTCGCATCTTTCATGTTGTCATTAAATACTGATTCCTCGGATCAAAATATTGTCATTTATTTTAAGATAACAAAAAATCAGTCACTTTTAAAATTCATAATTAACTACATTTGTAACAAAAAAACAGATAAGTTAATCCACAATTTTTAATGGGTGCATCATAAAATGCAGTACAATGAAAATGATGATGTTATTGTTATTTTTTTTATTTTGGAGAGCCATTAGTTCCAGGGCGCTGTACAGATCAAACAAAGATACATAGCACAAGACAAAAACAAGTATAATTAACATGAACTAAATGAATGACCTTCTTATGGGTAAGGATACAGACTGGTAGCGGTGTGTAGTGTCAGCAAGGTTTTCGTAGGTTGTAAACTTTAAAAAAGGGTCTTCAGGTTGCTTTTGAAGGCTTCAAAGGTATGGGCAATTCTGATTACAGAGTATGTAGGGAGGATGCATAGGAAAAATGTTGGAGATGGTTGTGGATGGAACAGAACAAAAAGAAGAAGGAATTGTGAGAATTGGAGATTACAAGTGGGACAGTATTAGGGGGTTCAGACAAGAGATTTACAGAGAGGATAGTTTATCGACAGCTTTGCATGTAATTTTTCATATGGATGTAGTAAAGTTTATTTAGTGGTGATATTATACTGCAACAATATATTTGCTCTCAGGATACAACAAGAGCATTGAAAAACTTTGAGAGAGTTCAGATAACTGGTTGTGCCACAGTATCACAATGTGCTAATCTTCAAGTTAAAGAATTGTCCAGCTTATTAAAATTATGGTAAAGTGTAGCTAGAAAAGTGCATAAAAAAGTAATACTCACCTCCTAGTCCCCCACTGCTGCAGCTCTAAAGCCTCCCGAGATCTGTTCACTTTCACTTCTATAGTGAGTGAATGGAGCAAGAGCCTCTCCTGTGTGTTAGCCCTAAAAAATTATATCATCTATATGTAAAATATCTGTGACACAGTAACCAACCTTATTTTATTGCGACTTTTGCTTGTAAAAAAATGGAAAACATTAAAAACAGACATTTTATTTATTACTATTTTCCCTCAAATTATACAAAAACTAATGTAAAAATTACATTAAAATAAAGCCTAATGTATAATGGAATAAAGGTGAAAAAAATTGTAATCTGACCAAGTGCAAGAAAGTGCTATAGAGTTTAAACTTGCATGTACTACAGAAAAGGGGGCTGGTCAGGAAGGGTGTACATGGCCTGGTCTGGAACTGGTCAGGAACTAATATTTTATAAGACAAATCATTAAAAACAATTGGAAATCCATAAAGGTTAAATGTCGCAAAGTAAGAATACAATAGGATCACTATTACTTCTGTCTAACCAATGTCTCTGATTTCTCTGCTTAGAATGAAAAATCCATTGAATATCCAAATCTGCCTTCAGCTATGTGACCAGTTGTGACACTCTTCCAGTACCAAAGCCACCAGAGACACGAAGCCTAGAGGAGACAGCCGATGGAGATGTTGCAGTCCATGGGTCAGAGATGGGGAACAATGTAGATTCAGACTTTGAGCCATGTTTATCTGGTAGGCCTTTTTTTGCAACACAGCCAGAAATGAATGACTGGGTCCGGGACTTATGTTTGTCAAAAGCAAATGCAGGTTACTGGGTCCAAGACTTCTAGGATGGCATTTGTTATAACCTGGTAATAAACTTTCTGTCTTTTGAAGCTGTCAAGATGACAACACAGTTGTTTGAACAGACTGACAACCTGTGTTTTAGCACCAACATTAATGGATTGTTTGCAGCATTGGGTTGTGAGCATGAGCTGAAACAGTGAAGTCTCTTTATTGACTCATCACTGTTAGGCCTCAAGGCTGTCTTGTTACACAATGGTAATGTTCACTCTTCAATGCCTGTTGGATGTTTTGTATACATGAAAGAAACATAAGAGAACATGGAACTGTTGTTGAAACACATCAAGTCCAGCAACTACAACTGTAACAACTGTGGAGATTTAAAAAAAGGAACATTGATGCTTGGATTGCAGCTGGATATACAAGGTACTGCTGTTTTATTTGCAAATGGGACAGCCATGTTAAACAATCACATTATAGTAAAGAAAGTGGCCAAGCCATAACCAGTTGACTCCTGGGCAGAAGCATGTTGCACATAAAGCACTTGCGGACCCAACAATGATATTTCTGCTTCTACTTCACATTAAACTCACACTGATGAAAGTTTTGTGACAGCAATGAATAAGGAAGCAGAAGGTTTTTGTTATTTCAGACAAATGTTCCCAAGAATTAAGGTAGATTTTTTTTTTACTCAAAAGTTTTTTTTTGTCTTTTTTTAAGGCAAATGGGAAAGAGAGAGTCCAGAGATAATATGATTTGCAGAGCCATAAAAAGGAACAGAACAATTGACACTTTACTGTATGAAAATGTCAGCCCTTACATTTAGAGCGACACTGACACTGGCACTGACAGCTTAGATCTCAATAGCTTTAAGGCAGTGTAGAATGCCTCAGAATGTATGAACCGGTTATTCTGCAGGTCATACATACAGGCGCAGTGTAGTGCCACTATGACAACTCAGGCTCAAGCAAACCATCTTTAACCTGGTCTTATTGTTCCAACTGTCATGCACCTAGGTTTGGCGTCAAACATTCATAAATGTGTCTAATTCTACGAATGTGGTGCAACACGCCCCCAAAACACCCCCAATTCTTTGGCACATTACAAAGTGTCAAGGGCCGGCGCCAATTGTGCCAAAGTTTGGAATGCGACTGTTCATACATTTACAGAACAGGGCTACAACAGTTTTTGGTGCAAAGTATGCCAGAAAACTGGCGCAGCCCCGTTCATACATGTTGTCCTTAATGTTGTCCATTACCTTCAATGTTTAAAAACATTGCATTATGTATAGTACATAAGCCTATGTTTTTGTAGCCAATCTACAAAAGGATCTAGGTGGAAAGTATCATAAACATAAAAAGGATGCCATTTTGGCATACTTTGGACCCACAGGACTGAAAATACTGTAGCATCAAAACAGTCTGATTATATTTTTTTCCCTATTGAAATGTATATGCTAGGGATATGATGAAACATGATGTGAGCAAAGCCTAACATCCACCTGATGTTAACTTATCCCACATAAAATCTTCAATCCCTCTCCCTTCCGTAAATGGGTCTTCCCACAAAGAAAAGCAGCGAGTCAACCATGCATGAGAATGAGGAGGGATCACTTGTAGCCGTCCTCTCCTTTCTCTTAAATGAGAATATAGCCAAGTGTGAGTGTGTTTGGTCAGCTATATTTGGGAGCTCCCATAAAGGTGACTGGGGAGCCACAAGCACCAACCTCCTCATTTTCATGCACAGTCAGCTCACAGCTAGATGATAGAAGACCTATGCAGTATGCTTTGCTTAGTTTCAAAACTTAAATGTATTCAGGGTAACATTTTATGTTCTGACTTTTTTCAGAAACCATAAAATAGTATGCCCCTCATGTTGGAGCTTCACCTCGCTCTTACGAGCAACCCCACACACACATGTTGGGCCCCAGGCACATTCGTGTCCCATCTCCGGTCATGCTGCCAGGGATGAGTGGCACCACGGTCTGCATGTCAGGCTGTGAGCGCACTCCTACTTCAGCCAAGTACATACCTCTCCATGCTCCTGGTCCCTTGTGCTTCCCCGCCTGCCATCGCGCACTCATACCCCCTCACTAGGGCATGTGCTTCGCCGGCTCTGTGAAATTAAAAGGGCCAGCACTAATTAACCAGGAGCTCCTTAGACTCCACTCTCTGGCGTGGCTTACATCACCGCTTGTGGCGGTCCTGAGGACCCATGTTCCTTCTCAATCAATACAGTTAGGTCTGGCCATGGATCCTGAAGCAGTGCCCCTGCCGAATATTCCAGATATCACGATGATTGTAGCCCAGCAGTTGTAACAAAGTACCACACAGATGCAACAAGTTAACCAGTTGACCACCAGGATGAAAAAATTTTTGTGCCAGAACCATCATTCCCACAAAACTGCAATTCTCTCCCTTTGGGTTTCCCTGTGGTATCTTTCGGTCCCAAGCTGCATCTCTCCTTACCGACCAAGTATGATGGAAACCCTAAGGCCTGTAAGGGTTTAATGACGCAGTGTACCATGCACGTGGAACTCATAGTTAACCAGTTTCCCACAGAAAGCTCCAAAGTGGCATTATGGTCGCCCCTTTCCAGGAAGTTTGGGGAAGGGCTACCCCTTTTGAGACAGGAACAATACTGTGACTGCTAATCTCCACGCATTCCTGGATGAATTCTGGAGCATTTTTGAAGAACCTGCTGGTGTGGCTTCAGCTGCAACTGCTCTGCTAAACCTATGAAAAGGGGATTCCACAGTCAGGCAACATGCTATAGAATTTCATACTCTTGACTCCAAATTATCACGAAATAATGAGGCACTTGTTGCCACGTTCTGGAAGAGCCTTGCAGACCTTGGCATTCTACACAAAAGAAAATTTTCAGAAAGACTTCATCTGCAAGTCCTCCTCTCCAGTCAGTGCTGGGTTCTTCTATGTGGAAAAAAAAAGGATGGTTCTCTTTGCCCCTGCTTTGATTACCGGGGTTTTAATAAGATTACCATAAGAACCGATATCCATTGCCACTGATATCTGAGCTCTTCGCCCGTTCTGGGGAGCCGAGTTTTCACAAAATCAACTTGCGGGGGGTTACACCCGATTTAAAATTTGTAAAAGGGACAAATGGAAGAATGCCTTCAATACCTGAGACGGAGTTTTTTAATACCTGGTGGAAAAAGCATTTACCCATTTAAAGTCCGCCTTTTTTGGGTTCCCTCTGTCTAGGCCGGACCATGAGAAGCCCTTCTTCCTTGAAGTGGGTGCCTGTCTATTGGTGCAAGTGCAGCCCTAAATCAGAAAACTCCTGAAGGAAAGATTATTAAATTGAGTTTTTCATCTTAAACTTTCTCCCCTGTCAAAAGAAATTAAACTATTGGAGATCGACAGTTACTGGCAATTAAGTTGGCTTTGGAAGAATGGCGCCATTTACTAAAGGGGGCGTGTCACCTGGTCAACATATTCATGGACTGTATAAACCTGTTATATCTTTAGCCAGCACAGCGCTTGAAACCCCAGCAAGCCAGGTGGCCCCTCTTCTTCTTCAGATATGATTTCTTGATTCACTTCAGACCAGCAGACAAGAATTAAAAACTGCCTTGTGTACCTCCAGACCCAACATGGCATATACCCTCCTGAATTTAATCTTGGCAGCACCCATGGTTCTCCAATGTGTTTCCCCAGAGAAAACATAAACCCAACTGCTCAAAGGGAAAAAAAATTTTGAAGTGGGGACATTTTCTTTGCGGGTTTTGGGCATCAGGATTTTTAAGATTTGATTTTTTATGGGGACCCCAAATTAGTTTTAGACCTAAATAGTTAA
Organism: Phyllomedusa bahiana; assembly: GCA_025379985.1. Classification (NCBI taxonomy): domain Eukaryota; kingdom Metazoa; phylum Chordata; class Amphibia; order Anura; family Hylidae; genus Phyllomedusa; species Phyllomedusa bahiana. The sequence goes on along the minus strand of JAODAL010005379.1, from coordinate 133,197 downwards.
TTTTTAAACTTTATTTATATAGCGCCAAATTTTTTCCGCAGCATTTTTCAAATAGAGGGAATAAGCCAGACTTTCTACATGTGGCCTTTAGAGTTTTTTTCTTTCTGTCATTGTTCCCGGGTTTTGGGTTTGTTCAAAAAGTTTTCAATTTGAAAATTTTTAAACCAAAAGCCATGTTATTTTTAGAAAAAAGATTAATTCTCCTGGAAAGTTTCAAACAAGCCATACTTTTTAAGTCTTTTTCTAATTGTACTGTCATGAGCTTGAACATTTCAAATGCTCACTGAGGCTTGTAGGGTCTGAGATGTAGTTCTTCATTTTCTTTAAATTTCCCTGACCCTTGCATAATCTGACCTTGGGGTGAATTTTCTGATACATCCACTCCTAGGAAGACTGTTAACTGTCTTGAATGTTTTCTACTTGTGAATATTATTAGAATGATATAGTAGAATGATACATTTCAAATGGATTGGAATTGGCATTAGAACCCTTCCCAGATTGACGGAGAACATTTGCTTCTCCCAAAAACTTGTTATTTTTCACCAAACCATTTTGCACCGTCAAAAAGTTCCCGACACAAATTGCCAGATCTCATCTCTACTGTCATAGAGGTGGTCACACTCGCTGATTAATTAATAAAGAGTATTTGTTTAGCAGCACCTGACTGCTACTTGCCCTTTTAACTCATATGAAAGCAGTAAAGGTGAACTTAATTTTTCACACACGTTTCTGCATTTTTGTCTAATTTTTGAAAAATAATGAAACCAGTTGTGTCTTGTTATCCATCTGAGGTTGTATTTCACTAATTTTAAGTCCTTTTAATGACCAGATGTCTTTTTCTTATGTCCACATATGTAAATCTATAGAATTCAAAGAGGGAGTGTTCTTTCTTTTTCTCTTGAGTTTGTTTAGAGCTCTATTTTTGAAGGGGCCAAAATAGTATTTGGTGTGCCGTTATTATAGGTGAACTATGAAAGCTTTTACCAAACTCCTTTTGACATGTGCACTACTCATTGGCAATTCTATTTAATAAAATAGTGCACTAAGGGCCACATGTATGAAAACTGTCTATGTCTAAAACTCACTTTGGTGCCCATAGCAACCAATCAGATCACTCCTTTCATTTTAAATTTCGCTCTGGAAAAATGAAAGGGGCGCCTTTATTTTTCTATGGGCAACAAAGTGGTTTTAGACCTAGACAGTTTTCATACATGTGGCCCTAAGGTTCTAATATAGTAAATTTACAGCACTTCTGTAGGTGATGCACATTTAAATAGACATTTATTTATTAGTATAGATATCTTAAATGGCATAGCTCTCCATAAGGTATATGAGGTTTAAGAAATAATTCCAATATACAGATACAGAAATGTTTTGGCCAATGACTGTCTTCCTCTAGTCACATGGAGGAATAAGATACAATAAGTATATATGGAAGATAAGGAGAGAAAGAAAGTGTGGTGGAGGGGGGAAAAACACCAAGAAAGGGGTAGTAGATTAAAGGGACCTGGAAAAAAAAGAAGCAGTAAAAAAATTGATAGGAAATAAAAAAGAGAGGCAAAAGGAAATCACAATGGGGATATAAATCAAGTGCAGATATATAATATAAGACAATAAATTTTTATATATAAGAGGGGTCTCAAAAAAAATTTGGATTACGATGGGGATTGGACTTTTCAAGATGGGTAATATCTCCTTTTTATTTACTGAACTCCATATCTCTTCTTTCTATTTTCTCTCTTCTTATTATTTGTATCCTACTCTTTCTTTATCATCCCTTTCTCTCTCCCTTTTCTCTCCCTCTCCCCTCCGTTTTACTAGATGTGTACCCCTACATGCCATAACATCAAATTATATATTCTCAGTCCCCTTGGGCTCTTTATCTTCTCTATTTGGTTTATTTCTGTCCCTTCCATATCCCTTTGTCTCTTTTACAACAGACAAGTAGAGGAAATCAAAGGTGAAGCCAGGACTGCTGCCAGGAGTCACTAGGCAGATGTCACTTAAAACCACCCAAAAGCACTAAGATCAGGCAAGAAAGTGAGGGGAGTTTACCTTTATATAACTATTCAAGAGAGAGAGAGGATTAGCAATGCAAATTGGAACCTTAAGTCAATGGAAAACTCTCAGGAAAAGCATGTTACACAGAAGAAATCTCAAGGAGACAAATGAAGATACAGGCAAATTGTTTGAGTTTTTTTTCTTTTCTTTGCTGGACAACCCCTTCAAGACGCCATTCACATCATGTTTTTGCCCTCCATTCCTGGTATCTGTTGGGATATAATAAGAATTTATCTTAACGGATACCGTGGCGGGGCTGCGACAGGGCTATTGACTTCTATAGGTCAAATAAAATCCTATTTGGACAATGTTTGCCCTATTTAGCAAGCATGTCTGATTTCTACACCAGGCACAAAAGTGTGGCCCCACCGCGGTATCTGTTAGAATAAATTTTACAGTACCCTGATGTATACCTCGAACTGGGGTGTGAAAACTTTATGTAGGTAGATGGGGCCTAAGTCAAAACATGAGTCAGCTGCAGAGAGGAGAAATGACAGATGTCCTATATCAAATATTTGTCCATGTTTAATTAATATTACTGATAAAATGAACACCTGTTTGTTAATAAATTAGAATGTTACTTCTCGTCATTAAGAATTGAAGTATAATTATAGAAAGCATTGACTTATTGTTCTGTTATTACATGCTGTGTAATTTCTGTATTTACACCAGGATCTATAAACAAGAAATCACCTTATTGACTAAGATGCTCTGTAGAAATAGCAGTAAGGCTGCTAAAACACTCACCACAAACCTTTATTCAATTGAATGACGGGCGGTAAACCTAGTAGCAGAACAAATTGTGGTAGCATAAAAGGCAGTTTATAAATAGTTTTCCCTCGACTCATTAATTCATAATCATACACACGTTTCACTGGGTCTTCTTTCTTTAAGGAGGGAATAGCTTGATATGGCGCTCGTGAGGAAGTGCCTGACAAGCCACACAGCAAAATAGATTTTTTCCATGTGAAAAGTAAAGCCAAGTTATGGTGCTGTTCATAAGTCACATAAATAGAAAAAAGAATACAAGTAATGCAACTGAATAAAGAAGTAATTGCACAGTGATAATACATGTGCATTTGATATCTGCATAAACCATGCTTTAGATTTAAACATTATAGATCCCCAGAAGTAATAGACAAAATTTAATATAAGAACTTTATACTAATATATACCTGCCAAGATCAATAATTAAAGAACCCAATAAAGAGACTCAGTAGTAAAATGTTGCATTCAGCAAGGCAAAAATATAAGATGTATGGTTAGAGTTCACGTACATTGGTATATGACTCCAGTCAAGTTTGGCGGAGCTACAATATGACCAAACAAATTCACCGTCAGTTCACCAAAGTCCTAGATATACAGTGGGTATGGAAAGTATTTAGACCCCTTTAAATTGTACACTCTTTCTTTTATTGCAGCCATTTGGTCATTAATTTACACTATGCACCCTATGTTGAAAGGAAAAAACAAGAAATGTAGATATTTTTGCAAATTTATTGAACAGGAAAAACTGAAATATCACATGGTCATAAGTATTCAGACCCTTTGCTGTGACACTCACATATTTAATATATAATGTGTATGGGCTCAGAACATTAGTTTTGCTGCACATCACACAATGTACTCGGTCTGTGTTAGACACTCTCCAAAGTGTCTTTAACCATAGACAGTTCAAATATCAGACCATGAGAATGATAATATATCACAAACTTTAATAGAAAATTATCTTCAAGTTTAAAAAGCGAAAAGACATACTTGTATTGGCAAAGTCCGTTTGCAGCAGCAAAGTCCACTTAACTGGTTACTTTAGGAGAGTTCTCTCATGCAGAAGCATGTAGCGAGGCAAGAGCAGTGAGACAAGCGAGGCGTCACCCTCCTGGCGGAAGCGACGTTTCGGAGTGGTGGGGTCCTGGAAGTGCCGGAGAGGAACTCCCGTGTATTTAGTGCTATTCATTGAAAGGTATATGACTATTTAGCCCATTATCACTGTATTTCATAAGAAGACGAGATGTCGTTTGAGAAAATAGCAGCAGCTACTAGCAATAAACAGAGATTTATACGCTATCTGATGAGGAAAGGATCCAGATTATTCAACAGGCAGAGGGTGCTGGCTTTGGCTGGAGCTCCACTGATGAAGCACAGCCACAAAATGTGAGAAAAAAATTAAAAGCATTAAAGAAAAAAGAATTGAATATGCATCTACATGCATGAACTTTGACAGAGTACCTCAAGGTCCACCTCGAGGCCTGCGGAGTACATTAATGCCTATACTCCTGAAAGATGACACACAGTACCGGGATAAATGGTTTGCCCTCAGTAATCGGTATTCTGAGTGACCATAAACAGATGACCTTGTGTTCAACCAAAAAGAAGCAGAATCAACAACCTTTTTTAAAGGAATCATCGGATCCCGAGACAACCAGCGGCGACCAATCAGACAGTGTGAACACAGTGTGAACCAAAGCCAATACAAAATGCACCACCAAAAGAAGGATTTAAGAGACTTCATAGTTAAAATTTCATCTAAAGGACTAACAAATATCCAACTTAAAGTCATAAACAAAGGTCTTAATTTTGTGCCTAGCCAGCAGATATCCTTATTTAATTTTGAAACGGAGTTCTATAAGTTCTGCCGTAAAATAAGATTAAGAATGTGTTTTGGTAATAAAACGTTTGTCAAGAGAGGAAATGATAAAGTGTTCAAAAAGAGCCACTTTGACCCAGAGATATCCAGTGGCATGCTAGAAACATTTCAACAGTTAGTAAAAAATGAAGTCACAAAGAAATGGCCAACAGTTGATAAATCACATTTTAATAACATGTCAAAATAAGAAAGGGAGGCCCTTAAAATGTTACAACAAGATGATACACTAATTATCAAAAAAGCTGATAAGGGCGGAGCTACCATCATAATGGCTAGGGACCTATACATGAAGGAGGCTGAGAGACAGTTGAGTGACTCAACAGTCTATCAAAAAGCGGAAAATGACCCTACTAGTCAGGTTAAACAAATGATTGATCATATCATCTGTGAAGCAGAACTCCAAGGGCTTATCGATGATAAAACTAGTAAAGCTCTAAAGATTGATCATCCCAGAACACCCATCTTTTACCTGGTTCCTAAAATACATAAATCACTGACCCAGCCTCTGGGACGTCCCATCGTCTCGGGGGTTGGGTCAGTGTTTCAACCAGTGGCTACGTACATTGACGGTTTCCTACAGGACACAGTTAAGAAATTGGCTAGATGTCTCAGGGACACCACCCACTTTTTGGAACAAATTGAGAGCGTTTAGGTGAATGATGTCACTTTCCTCTGTACATTTGATGTTAAGAGCCTGTACACCAACATTCCATACAATGAGGATGTGCAGGCTATCAGACAAAGATTGGGAGAGAATGCCAACCTTTCCAATAAATTTATAGGGTTCCTGTTGGAGCTACTGGATGTTGTTCTAACAAGGAACTATTTTTGTTTTGGGCAAGAGTTCTTCTGGCAGAGGCAGGGGACCTCCATGGGTTACCCAGTCGCGTCAAGTCTGGCAAACCTTTTCATGGAGTCGTTTGAGACACAGCACGTGGTCCACAGTGAATGGAGCCAATACATTAAGTTATGGCTGAGATATGTGGACGACGTGTTTGTCCTATGGCGCGGCAGTAAACTGGACCTGGAGTCTTTTTTGGCATTCATCAATTCTTGCCATCCTTTGATAGAGTTCTCCATGACAAAGGATCACAACACAGTAAGTTTCTTGGACGTAGAAATTACTCTATCTAATGGTTACATTGAGACAACATTATATGTCAGAGAAACAGAACGCAACAATCTATTACATAGAGAGAGTCAACATGCCCCAAATGTTTTAGATGCTATTCCTAGAGGCCAGTTCACTAGAATAAGACACATTTGCCCCACAGATACTGAATATCACAGAAATAAAGAAAAATTGATAACTAAATTTGTGGAAAGGGGGTACCCAAAGAAGAAGGTGTCCGAGATAGGAGAACAGGTGGGCCGACTAACCCGTAATGAGGTTAGAACTACCAAAAAATTAGAAAAAGATTGTAGACTTAACTTTGTGTCGGTCTATGATTGTCATGCTAGGTTAATAAAGAAAACCATTTGTAAATATTGGCACATTATACAAGCCGACCCTAAATTTGGGCACCTCTTCCGCGATAAACCGAGGTTCATATATCAAAGAGGAAAAACGGTTGGTAACCATATTGTATATTCTGATCTGAGAAAGAAAAACTCCAAGCAGAGTTTTCTGGCTACACAAAGAAAGGGGACTTTCCCCTGTTTGTCATGCCAGAATTGTAATGGCATTATCAGAGGAGATAAGATTGCCCATCCTTCCCAGGGATATCCCATTTTGATCCGAGGCTTTTTCACCTGTTTAACCACTGGTGTAATTTATTTATTAAAGTGCCCGTGCGGTAAAGGGTATATAGGATAGACGTCAAGGTCTGCCAAAGTGAGAATTAACGAACATAAATCCCAGATCCGGTTATATAAATCAAAAATGGAAAAAATGGGCCCCCAGGAGAATGATGAGCAATCCAAAAATAAAAAAGGAAGGAAATTTGGAGAGTCCACAGTAGCTAGACATTTTTTTGAAAACGGACACCACATCTCTGATCTGAGATGGTGTATATTGGAGCAAGTCGAGGGCCAAGATGCTGGATCCATAAACTAGATTCCATGTCACCTAAGGGTCTAAATGAAGATTGTCAGTGGAGCGTATTCCTATAGAATATATGTGAGCGGTAGAATAGTCCGATAGTGTTTTTAGTTTAGTTAGCTAATAAATAGAGTAGATAGTTTTCTTGGCCACATAGTAGGATTTTTTTTTAGAAATATAGAGTAGAACATGATAAGAACAATAATAAAGATATGTAGAGTTTTGTACTAAGAGGTATATTGTATCCTAATGTTTGATATACTGTTGTTGTATTGTGACAGCATAGTATAAAGCTACGTCAGTGAAGCACTTCCCCAAGCTTGAGAAAGGGTGCGTGTCCTTCCCCTGAAACGTCGAGTTGGACGGACTGCAAGCCGCGGGTTTTTACCTGCTTCTGGGATCTTCACAGCACTACCAGCGAGTAAGCTCACACCAACAGCAGAGACACGGACACCACTGACTGCTGACTTAAGAACTGTCGGTAACTATATTCCATTCTATATTTGAAAGCCTTGCCGTTGCTCCCGGCGCTCCAGACGCTGAGCTGATGAACTGCCATCTACACCTGTGCTAGGTGAATATCGGAAAGCGTGCACTCGCTGTGTGTGGGAGCTAACTGGCTTGATGTCGACTGCTGGGAACTTGTCAGCCTCAATGGTGTTTTCTACTCATATGCATCTGAGATAGCTCTGACTCTCGTGTCTGATCGCCAGGCGCGCAGTGTTAAAGGATATAATCCTTAAAATTTCTGAAGTTATATGAATGCTAATATCGCATCCTGAAATAATGTGTGAATCAAGCCTTTATGATTGGAAAGGGATCCAGTTTTAAAATATGGTGATTAGTGATGAGCGATTACGTTGACTATTGTCAATGGGTCTATAGTCAATATCGGCAATTATCAATAAGATATCCGACAGTCGATAATAGATTATCACCGATGACCATTAAAGTCTATGGGAGAGGAAACAACACCTTCATTCTTACACCCAAACAGGGCTGGAGAAGCGGAATTAACATCCACAACAGTCAAATGGATTACGTTCTACATCTTAGGCAACACACTTAGGTTATAAAAGCCACAGAAAAAAAACTCACAGACCATTCACTACCCCTGTCTTGCACCACAGCATTCCCCTTAAACTGCATGATCAAAAAATTAAAAAAGGCCAGAAGGCAGTATGATTTGAACCATCATTTTACTTGAACTGGAAATTGAATATCCATGTCCTAGAATGCAGCATGAGCCCCAAACCTGCATGACCCCAGATTAAAAAGGTGCCCGAAAAAGGAGTCTTTCAACCACCATTTTAGTTGAACTGGACATTAACTATATCTGTCCTGTACCGCAGTATGAACTTAAACCTGTCTGACCCACAGATTAAAAAGGCTGGAAAAGGAGTCTTTCAACCCCCATTTTAATTGAACTGGACATTGACTATACCTGTCCTGGACCGCAGTATGACCATTAAACCTGTCTGACCCCCAAATTAAAAAGTGCCGAGAAAAGAAGTCTTTGAACCACCATTTTAGTTGAACTGGACATTAACTATATCTGTCCTGTACCGCAGTATGACCATTAAACCTGTCTGACCACAGATTAAAAAGTGCTGGGGAAAAGGAGTCTTTTAACCACCATTTTATTTGAACTGGACATTGACTATACCTGTTCTGTACCGCAGTATGACCATTAAACCTGTCTGACCCACAGATTAAAATGTGCTGGGAAAAGGAGTCTTTAAACCACCATTTTAGTTGAACTGGATATTGACTATACCTGTTACATACCACAGTATGACCCTTAAACTGTCTGACCCACAGATTAAAAGTGCCGGAAAAAGGAGTCTTTGAACCACCATTTTAGTTGAACTGGACATTGACTATACCTGTCCTGGGTCACAGCATGAGCCCCAAACCTGCATGAGCCCCAGATTTAAAAAGTGCCGCAAAAAAGAGTCTTTGAACCATCATTTTAGTTTCACTGGACATAGACTATCCCTGCCCCAGAAAATTTTAAGCCTCAAATTGTGCAATTTGTGTCCAGCCCTGGGGCCCTTTTTGACACTACTTAACCTCACAGAAATCACCTTTTTCAAAATCTGATTTTTAAGAGAAATTTGAATCTCTCCTGATTACCCCTAACGGTGAAAGCCAGTGCTGCCGTCAGCCATCTGTTAACACGGATGTCCAGCTACCAGGGCCAGACTTAAAAGTGGGTGCGTTTAGAGCCAGGCTAGCGTCTGTCATCTATTTAAAACGGAGGTCCAGCTACAGGGCCAGACTTACAGTGGGGCGTGAGAGCCCAGGCTACGCTGTCATCTTTTAACACGCAGGTTTAGTGCCCGGCCGGGGGTTACGGGGGTGGGTGAAGCCCGGGGGGCCCTCATCTATTTACCGGGAAAAAATGCCTTATGACGCGCAAAGAAAAATCAGCTGAAGCAGAGTGCGGAAGTGTGAGTAGACCCCCCACCTTCCTCAGTCACAGCAAGACCTGGGTCGCTTTCCCCTCCGAAAAGGCGGACCCCAATTTAGCTTACTTGGAATACGGTGGGTTTAAAGCTCCTGTTACACCCAGGGCCCTTTTTCCCTTTGGGATTCTTTTTCCATTTACTCAACGTGCTGGAGGAAATTGTCTCGTTCTTTTTTCTCTGTCCCTTTCTCCATACTCCATTCCCGAAAACTACACTGGGCAAGTCTTCCTGACCCCTTGTACAATTTAGAGAATTTTTTTACCCGCTATTTGTACAGTTTTTTAGTATTTAATTTTTAAAACAATTTTTAAATAGGATGGGAAACCCCCCATGTCTTTGTTTTTCCCTTTTTTAAAAGTATTAAAGGGGTTTTCCAATACAGGTTTGCTAGCTTGTTTAAAAATCTTGCAAAAACAAGCTATTTTTTAATTTGTATTAACAGTGTCCTACCTATTCCTATTTCTGACAGCACCATCACCCTTGAGTCACTCTTGACAATTGTGAAGAACAAATGTCTGTTAGAAACAAAATTTCTTTAGAATAGGACCCGTAGTGTTGCTGCATTTCAAAGCAGCATGACCCAAAAATTATAAAAATGACTTCTCAGCCACTGTTAAAAATTGTGAGGGAAAAATGCCACTTAGAAGGCACATTTCTGTTCCAAAGGACCATGATTATAGCTGTATCTCACAGCAACATGACCTCAAAACCATTGACAATGTGAAAACTTCTAAAGATAAAGTTAGTAAATGGAAAACGGTGTTGGCATGAAACCTTGCTGTCTTTTACAGTCTCCTCACAGCAAAACAAGCAAAATGAACTGTTGGGAACCGAGAATAAAAATTGCAGTAAGAAATGATCATTTAAAAAAAAAGTTTTCAAGAGGAACATTCCTGTTTGAAGAGGAATGTGAAGTAGACCGGCAACTAATCGGTGACCTCAGCAATTGGGGCCACAACATCAGAGATCCATGCCTGATTCATCTTGATGAAAGTCAAACGATCCACATTATCTGTGGAAAGCCGGATGCGTTTGTCTGTAATGACTCCTCCAGCTGTGCTGAAGGTCCGCTCAGATATGACGCTGGCTGCTGGGCAGGACAACACCTCTATGGTGTGGCGAGCGAGCTCGGGCCATTCTTCCATTTTGGATACCCAGAAGTCTATTGGGTCCGGAACACATACAAAAACATTGGTGTTGAGACGCAGATAGTCATGCACCATGATCTTAAGCTGGTCTCTGTGTTGGATGTGTGCCCTGCATAACATGCGTTGGTGAGGTGGTAAATAAAGATTGCCAGCGGTCACCCATTAGGCTTCTGCCACCTTGCCTGCTGCTGCCTACTTGGCCTCTACTGCTGTCTACTTGGCACTCTACTGCTGTCACGTCGCTGATGTTGTTCCACCTTGACATTTGAGGAACGTGAAGCAGACGCAACAGATGTCTCCAGTTGATCAATCAGCAAGGTCCCCATTTTCTGCATTTTACTCTCTATTTGGGTGGGTGGAAGGAAAGTGCTGAGTTTTGTTTTGTACCGGGGATCCAGGAGGGTGGCCACCCAGAAACTGTTGTTCATTTTGATGGCCTTAATGCGAGGATCATGTTGGAGGAAATGGAGCATCCAAGCACTCATGTGAGAGATGGAGCCTTGATTTCCCAAGCCTCTGGTTGAGGGGCACTAGCAAACTGATCTTCCTCATCTTCCTCCTCAAATTCGCGCCAACCTCTTTCCAAGGCAGGGATGTCAGTAACGTCGGTGTCTAGGAACTCCTCCTCCTCCTTCTCCGCTTCCTCCGGCACAGCTTCAACACAGCCCTGACTTGCCTGAGATGATGCACCCTGAGAGCTGATGCGCCACCTTGCACTAGCCCTGGACCCCGAACCACTGCCTAATGAAGACCGATAAAATTGAGAAACTGTCGGGCCTTGTGGATTCGACGGAGAGAAAGGCTCCATGTCTGCATCTGTGTCCGTCTCCTCCTCCGTCGCTGGCGGGACCTGTTGTTTCAGAGTGTCCAACGATCGTTCCAGATCACCACAATGCTCATGCTGACAAGGGCATTGTCCGCACTGACCATTTTGGTGGCTTCTTCAAAACTGGCAAGGATGGTGCAGAGCTCTTTCACCTTCCTCCACTCTCGGTGGCTCAACACCCCGAGGTCCGCACCGCTGCTTGTCAGGCCATGTGTCACTTCGTACTGCGTAATGTCATTGCGCTGCTCCCACAATCGCTGGAGCATGTGGAGGGTGGAATTCCAGCGTGTTGCCACGTCAACAATGAGACGGTTGACGGGGAGGCCGAGCTGATGCTGCAACGCAGCCAGGCGGGACGAAGCAGGGTGCGAACGGCGGAAGTGCGAACTCAGACCTTCCTCAGCAGGCAGTCCAGACCCGGGTAGCTCTTTAGAAATTTCTGGACGACAAGGTTCATGACATGTGTCAGGCAAGGGATGTGCTCCAGCCTACCGATCTTAAGGGCGGCCAGCAGATTTCGCCCGTTATCGCACACCACCTTGCCTGGCACAAGGTTCTTGTCACCCAGCCAGCGCTCGGTCTCGTTGCGAAGAGCCGTCCACAGCTGAGGCAGCTGAGGAACGCTTGGTGGTGGCGGAGGAGGAGGCGGAGACAGAGGGTGTGACAGTGGTTGGAAGCCCGGCGTCGGTCTGGCATTTTTTGGCCAAGTGTTGCCTCCATTTCAACTCATGCATTCGCTGCATGTGACTAGACATGTTGGTGGTGGTTAAACACCTAAGATTCTTGCCTCTACTTATGCGTTTACGGCAAAGGCAGCATATGACATCGCTGGGTGAATCAGAGGCTTGCTCAAAGAAGGCCCAGGCTTGAGAGGTCCTGGACCTTTTTGACGGCGATAATCGAGGAGCGGGGTTTCCGCTGACCGTGGCTGGCGGAATCATATCAGCGGACTTCTGCGACCGCCTTCTCCCTTTTTGAGGCGGGACCCGTACTGACACTACCCCATCGTCTTCCTCCTCGTCCAGTGATGAAGCGCTCGCAAGCAAATTCTGCTGAAAAGACTACGTTGGATCCGCAATGTCGTCATCATCATCATCAACACAGGTGACTTCGTCGTCCTGACATTCTGCATCCAGGAGCTGCAGGCTACAAGCAAGAGGGACTGCAAGGCGTTGCCGACCGCCCGGGATTTTTGCCGATTGACCGGCTTCCTTCTCCTCCTCTGATGGCATCAGTAACTGGGCGTCAGAGCAGAGAAAATCATCCTCTTTGGCTTCTTGATCTTTTAACATGCCTTCTGACCCCAACCGCATTTTGTCATCAAAGAGGTCTTCAGAAAATGGATTATCCACAGTGGTGGGTACACGAGTTGACATTTGGGCTGCCTTCGCTTCATGTTGGACGGATGCTGATGATGCTGATGACGACATTTGTGGCCATGACTGGGAGGACGAGGAGGTAAGACTGCTGGATGCAGGTTGCATTAACCACTGAAGAACAGATTGGTGACGCTGTTCGTTACTGAGATTCACAGGGCCCTGACCCAGCGATGACAGGCCTGACAGTCCTGCAACCGACAATCCGCTGGCTTGCGTGTTGTCGCCAGCACTGGAAGCATCACCTTCTCTCGTACCTCTACCTCCATGTCCTATCCCCCTCTTTGCTCGCTTACCACCTGCATTTCGCTCCATGTTCAGAAAGATAAAATTTGAGAGGGTATGGAAGAGTTTTGGAACGTCTCTTATTAAAAGACGGCAAATCACAGCTATTCTCAAATCCCTCAAATCAAAACAAAATTGCTGTATTGAAATTTAACTGCAAGGTGGCTCTATCAACAAAGCTGGCCTGTGCCAAAGTGAAAAAAACACGTATCTGAAATGTATACGGATAATAAAAGGTATTTTTGGCACCTATCAACCTGTGGTGACTACAAAATTGCTGGATTCAATTTAACTGCAAGGTACCTCTATCAACAAAGCTGGACTGGGCAAAAGTGAAAAAACACGTATCTGAAATGTATACGGATAATAAAAGGTATTTTGGCACCTATCAATTCACCTGTGGTGACTACAAAATTGCTGGATTCAAATTTAACTGCAAGGTGGCTCTATCAACAAATCTGGCCTGCGCCAAAGTGAAAAAAACACGTATCTGAAATGTATACGGATAATAAAAGGTATTTTTGGCACCTATCAACCTGTGGTGACTACAAAATTGCTGGATTCAAATTTAACTGCAAGGTACCTCTATCAACAAAGCTGGACTGGGCAAAAGTGAAAAAACACGTATCTGAAATGTATACGGATAATAAAAGGTATTTTTGGCACCTATCAATTCACCTGTGGTGACTACAAAATTGCTGGATTCAAATTTAACTGCAAGGTGGCTCTATCAACAAAGCTGGCCTGCGCCAAAGTGAAAAAACACGTATCTGAAATGTATACGGATAATAAAAGGTATTTTTGGCACCTATCAACCTGTGGTGACTACAAAATAGCTGGATTAAAATTTAACTGCAAGGTGGCTATAGCAACAAAGCTGCCCTGTGCCAAGGTGAAAAAAACACGTATCTGAAATGTATACGGATAATAAAAGGTATTTTTGGCACGTATCAATACACCTGTGGTGACTACAAAATTGCTGGATTCAAATTTAACTGCAAGGTGGCTCTATCAACAAAGCTGGACTGGGCAAAAGTGAAAAAACACGTATCTGAAATGTATACAGATAATAAAAGGTATTTTTGGCACCTATCAATACACCTGTGGTGACTACAAAATTGCTGGATTCAAATTTAACTGCAAGGTGGCTCTATCAACAAAGCTGGACTGGGCAAAAGTGAAAAAACACGTATCTGAAATGTATACGGATAATAAAAGGTATTTTTGGCACCTATCAATTCACCTGTGGTGACTACAAAATTGCTGGATTCAAATTTAACTGCAAGGTGGCTTTATCAACAAAGCTGGCCTGCGCCAAAGTTAAAAAAACACGTATCTGAAATGTATACGGATAATACAAGGTATTTTTGCCACCTGTCACCCTGTGGTGACTACAAAATTGCTGGATTCAATTTAACTGCAAGGTACCTCTATCAACAAAGCTGGACTGGGCAAAAGTGAAAAACACGTATCTGAAACGTATACGGATAATAAAAGGGATTGGTGGCACCTATCAATTCACCTGTGGTGATTAAACAATTGCTGGATTCAAATTTAACTGCAAGGTTGCTCTATGAACAAAGCTGGCCTGCGCCAAAGTGAAAAAACACGTATCTGAAATGTATACGGATAATAAAAGGTATTTTTGGCACCTATCAACCTGTGGTGACTACAAAATAGCTGGATTCAAATTTAACTGCAAGGTGGATATATCAACAAAGCTGGACTGGGCAAAATTGAAAAAGAACACCTATCTGAAATGTATACTGATAATAAAAGTGGAGTTTTGCACCTAACAAATAGACATGCAGTTACTAGAAAAAATCTGTATCCTAATATAAGTTCAGGCTGCCCAATATCCAAGTAATATTTCAACAGAAAACTGTTAATAATAAATCTATTGCAATGCAATGTCTACACTAAGTCTGGGTGCACAATATCCAGTATTCTTTCAATAGCTTCTCTGGGTTCGCCGCCACAGTGTAGATGCTCCTTTAAAATTCTCTGCCTAACTACCTAAAATCTGCAAATCTCTGATCTAACTAAGTTTTAAGGATCACAGCTAAAAGTAGAGCTGTCTCTGTGAACAAGTAGAATAATTTCGCTGAGCTGTTTGCACAGAGGCAGAGCGCACGTCCTACTCCTTTGAGATACTGACACACACTGATCATGAACAGGAAGGGCTGTTCTATGTAAAACGAGGTCATGTGATTTTTCCAGCCAATCACCACCACTCACATCCCAGTCATGACGTCGCACAAACAGCTCACCCTGCTCTATTCTGTAAGCTGATTTGCTGACCGCCAAAATGACAGGAAGTGCCGAAAATGGCGTGATATTAATAGATTATGCACAATTTTAACCTAAAAATTTTCGCGTGATCTAAAAAATCCGATCAACGTAAATACCGTGCCGATTTCAACTTTGTCGATAATAATCGCTCAACACTAATGGTGATAAATAAAATAAGCTGTTTTTAAAGAAGATAAATGAAATGGCTACTTTGTATGTATATCAAGACATATGAAAGCCCGCATACAGTTTGCAAAAAAAACACATGAAGGAATCCCAGACTATGAGAAATAAGATTCTCTGGTCTGATCAGACGAAGATTGAACTTTTGGTGTTAATTCTAAGTGGTAAGTGGTAAGTGTGTCAGAAAACCTGCCGGGCCCACTCGAGGGTCGACGGCCTGAATTGGGGTGTATCGTGACGTTGCGCTCTACCTAGGGGGGCACAAGGTCAGCCAGATACAGTTTCACAGTTAACCCCTGTCCATATGGGCACAGGAAGACCCAGGGAGTGCGAGAGGACACCATAATCAGCCACAACCCTGAACGGCTGGGATAGATAGGTTTACCCACACTGGTTAAACAGAACTCTGCCAGCCCAGTAGACTGCCACCAGTTCCTCATTGGTTTTAAGGCCAGTTCGTTATTGACCGGTCCATTATAGCCTCGGGTAGCTATATATTAAAGACCAAGAATAAGGCAGGTAAGATCGATGATCAAGACAATAGTTCAGCTCAGACTAAAGTTTATAGATTTAATTCGCCTTGGAGGGCGCAATAGACACACAATATACACTTGGGGAAAATACTATACAGATATTGTTCAGAGGTGCAAGTATGGATGTGGTTACAAAGAGGCAAAAGATGTGTATAATTACCGTAGGTTAGCCTTGTGCTGGCCTACACCAGGGTGGATGTGGCCTGCTAGTTCTGGACGCTCCTGTACGCTCGGCATAACCCCTCTCCAATAGAAATTACACTGGGCGAAGCCGGGTTTTGACTTAAAACAGTACTGGGACAGCCCACGTCGCACCCCCTCCCCTCCCCCCCCCCGTCACACCCATTCATGCCCCTGGGACGGCATGCACACCACTCATTCTTGGGCCCTGCTGTTTTTTTGGGCTGGAACACAAATTAGGCCATACTGTGGCAGGGCATTGGCACAGAACTGAGCCAGTGATACTATCAGAACCAGAAGGGCCTAAGCTACGACCTAGTATCAAACATGGCCGTCTTATGTGGTTTCTGATGCCAGGTTTGGGTTACTCCTTTCTCGTGCACCCTACAAACACGGTAGTGACAGCTACACATGTGGGAAGTGTCATATTTAAAAATATTTAACCGGGGTGGACCTATGATGAACTGTTCTCCCATAAATCCTTATGAAATATCGGTGCCTCTCAGACTGGCATGACCCTTTGATCTTGGGGTCTGAGAGCCAGAGCCGGAGCCAGGTGCTGTTAGCCTCCTGCTGAGCTGGCTCCTCTCTGGCCTTTGTTAGCCAGGTCTTTGCTGTCTTCTGCTTAATTGATGGCTTCCTGTGACAGGAGTGGAGCTTGGGTGATTTCTGCAATCTTAGTGACTTGAAGTTGGAAGGGGGAGAGGTGACTTGTCATCTTTCATCATTTTTGCGTCAATTTTCCTCACATTATGTGTGGAGAAAACCAGTCACTGCTTATCACCTGCCCAATACAATCCCAACATGGATTGTGAAACATGGTGGCAGAGACATCATGCTACCGGGGAGTTTTTCTGCTGCAGGGACAGGACGACTGGTTGCAATTGAAGGAAAGATGAATGCGGCCAAGTACAGAGATATCCTGGATGAAGCACACATAAAGCACACAGCTAAAATAACAAAGCAGTGGCTTCAGAACAACTCTGTGACCATTCTTGCCTTGCCCAGCCACAGCAAGTGAACAAGGGCTAAAATTGTCAAAAGCCCGAAACGCGTTAGCATTTGCTAGCGCTATGCTTTTATCCTCTGTTACCTTCATTGAATAAAGAACGTCTATTTGTACCTGAGCTGGATCGAAAACGGAAATTTTTCATGGTTTCGTTCTATGAGTGGATGCTGAATATTGTTGTTTCTCTGCATTGGAGCTGTGATATCAAAAGTGGAAACTAAAAACGTACTTTCAATGGGATGAATGCAGGTTGCTCAGTAGAATGATTTCCAATGCCAATATATTACTAATATAGTAAATCCACGGCATTCCTTTAGGTGATGCAAATTCAAATAGATATTTATTTATTCATAATTGTTGATATCTTAAATAGCATAGCTCTCCAAAAGGTACGTGAAGTTTAACAAACAATTCCAATATGCGGATACAGAAACATTTCGGCCAACAACACCTTCCTCTAATCACATCTATGGAGGAATAAGGTACTGCAAATATATTCAGTATGAAAGAAAAGGAGATAAGGAAAGTAGGGGAAAGGGAAAAAGAACATAAAAAGGGGTGGTCGAGTATAGGGAACTAGAAATAAAAGAAGGAGATAAAAGACATAGAGGCAGGGAGAAAGTACCATGGAGAGAAAAGCAATAAGAGGGACAATAGGAAATCACAATGAGGACATAAATCAAGTCCAGATATATACAAGATATGTACCATATATACAATTTATACAGGGTAAAAAGAGGTTTGCTGTGGGGAGGACTACCTAGATTACAGTTTTCTATTATTCTTCTCCCTTTTTACAGAGATGCCTCTGTATGCAACAACATACCTGCATGCAGTACAGTACTATCTTCACAAACAATATACACATTGATCCAAAGACATTGTACAATCTGTTGTCTGCTGCCCATCATGTGAAACAAGCCCTTGGACCTTGAGCCCAAAAGCTGATGTGCTAGGAAAGTTTATGCGTATGAATCCATGATGCATGGTAAGCATGCTGCTCCTCATCATGAACTAAGACACTTTGCCATTAAGGCTCACTGAGAGCCCTTGATTTAAAGTATGAACTTAATATTTCTTAACTGAAATACAAGCAGTGAAATGCACATATCAGGTTAATCCTGCAGTAAACTTATGGAATAGGTAAAAATACTTGCAATGTCACGTCAAGGGGGGGTACGCAGCAGACGCCAACTGGGCGACAGTCCCTGCGCTGCTAGAGTGCTGGGGGCGTCAGAAGGAGGAAAGGTCAGACAGTCCAGGTTAATACCAAATAAGAATCGTAGCCACAAATCAGAACCAGAGGGAAAAACGTAAACAAGCCGGGGTCAAAAGGCAAAACGGGAGCGAGGTATAAAATCAGAAGACAAGCCGAGGTAAGTAAACAAGCTGGGGTCTGGTACACAAGTAAACAGCACAATACAAAACTCAAGGGAACAAAGCAGCTAGGAAATATCACAGGCTCAGCACTCAGCCTTCAGGGAGTTTAAATGGGATTCCCGGATACCGCCCCTGCAGCTGATTGGAGCAGCTTCCAGGTCCTCCCATTGGCTGGTACAACATGCCCCCTGTCCGGAGTGGCTGGGCTTCTGTCACTCACAGAGCTGCCAGCAGACTGTCTATCAGGGTGGAGTCACTGATCAGCCGCTGCAGGCTGAGCCCCACCTAGCCCTGACAGTACCCCCCCCCCCCCCCTTTTAGGAGGGGCCACCGGAACCTTCCCTGGTCTGGGTTTGTCTGGGTGAGATTCATTTGACTCCCTTATCAGGTGATCGGCATGGATGGAATTTGCTGGAACCCATGATCTCTCCGCAGGACCATAACCCTTCCAACGGACCAGGTACTGCAGCGACCTTTGGACTTTACGGGAGTCCAAGATCCGGGCAACTTCATTTTTTAACTCCCCCTCTATACAAACTGGATGGGGGAGGTCCAGAGGGTGTAGTCACAGGCTGAATATACCTCTTAAGAAGTGCACGATGGAACACATTATGTATACGGAGAGAAGAGGGTAATTTGAGACAATATGCCACCGGGTTAATGACCTCCTGAACAACATATGGACCTACAAATCATGAAGCGAGTTTACCAGAAGGAAATTTTAATCGCAGATTTTGGGTGGATAACCATACTCTATCCCCAACAGCAAAACTTCTAGAACAAAGACGCCCCCTATCGGAATTTTTGTTCTGGATGTTCTGGGTATGAACCAAGTTCTTCTGAGCTTGGGCCCAGACTGTGCACAGATCTTTAAAGATAACATCCACCCCGCTGTGATCAGATGTAGCACTGGAAAATGACGTATGCCCAGGGTGAAAGCCATAGTTGCAATAAAATGGTGAGGTACCAGACGAGCTACTATCCTGATTGTTAATGGCAAACTCTGTCAAATGTAAGTACTTTACCCAGTCTACCTGCCGATCAAATACATAACAACGGAGTTTTTGAGTTACCATTTGATTTACCCTCTCTGTCTGCCCATTAGTCTCTGGGTGGAAGGCAGAGGAGAAGGACCGGGTGATACCCAGAGCTTTGCAAAGGGCTCTTAAAAACCGAGACACGAGCTGAACCCCTCTGTCAGAAACAATATTCTCCGGTAACCCATGCAGTTTGTCAATATGTTTGATAAACAGTTCAGCAAGTTTTTGGGATGACGGTAACCCCCTTAACCCCTTAAGGACCCAGCCAGTTTTGGCCTTCCTGACAGAGCCCTATTTTTGAAATCTGGCATGTGTCACTTTATGTGAGAATAACTTTTTGACACTTTTACCTATCCATGTGATTCAGAGACTGTTTTCTCGTGACACATTGTACTTTAAGTTAGTAAGAAATTTTTATCCACTAATCCTTGTTTGTTTGTGAAAAATATAAAAATTTCATGAAAATTTGGAAAACTTTGTGATTTTGAAAGTTCCAAAATTTCTGCGTGTAAGACAGATAATTAGTTTCTAACTAGCATCTACCATTTGTCCACTATAGGTTGGCATCATTTTTTAAATGTATTTTTTGTTTTGTACGACATTAGAGGGCTTAGAAACTTAGTAGTAATTTCTCACATTTTCAAGAAAATTAGCAATATTAATTTTTTAGGGACCACTCCAGTTCTGACGTGGCTTTGAGGGGCCTGCATGTTAGATACCCCCATAAGTGATGCTGTCTAAGAAACTAGACCCCATAACAAATTTACAACACTGTTTAGGAAGTTTGATAACCCTTTAGGTGTTTCACAGAAATTAAAGCAAAGTGGAGGTGAAATTTCAAAATTTCACAATTTTTGGAGATTTTCAATATTTATCCATTATTCACTGAAATACGGTAAATGTGACTAGGTTAGTGCAATGTAATATCAATTCCCCCAGGTCTGCCGTTTTAAGCGATATCCCATATGTGACCCTAGTGCATTATTTGGCTCAACCATAAGCCCCAGAATAGGAGGAGCACCGACTGGACTCTGGGGTCTCATTTTCAATATGATTTTGCATAGGCACCATATCAGGTTTGAGGACACCCTAAGGTGCTAAAACTTAATAAACACCCCTAAAAAGACTGCATATTGGAAACTACACCCCTTAAGGAATATATCCAGGGGTGCAGTGAGTATGTAGGCCCCACAGGTGATTCACAATTTTTTTTGCATTAGGCTGTGAAAATGAAAAAAAAATGTTTTTTCCAATAATCTGCAATTTTAGCTGAAAATGTTTCATATTTACAAGGAATCCTTGAAAAAAGAACCCTAAAACTTTGTCAAGCATTTTCTTCCAAGTTCGGCAATACCCTACATGTGGGTGTAAACTGCTGTTTGGGTACAGGGCAGGGCGTACAAGGTAGGGAGCGCTATTTGGCTTTTGGAATGCAGATTTTGGTGGGGCCATGTCGCAATTGCAAAGTCCCCAAAGAAGCAGAACAGGTGAAACCTTACAGAAATCGCCCCATTTTGGATTCAGCACCCATCAGGGATCTCATCTAGTGGTGTATTCTGCATGTTGGGTGCACAGGAGTTCCATAGCTTTTATTAGCATTGGGCCATGAAAATGGGGGGAAAAACGCAGTTCGGTCATGGTGTTTTGGGTTTCAATTTTACAGCATTCGCCGTGCAGTGTAAATGACAGGATAACTTTACTATGGGGGTTGGTAAAATTACAATAATATAGATTTTATATATTTTTTTCTGTCATTACTTTTACACAATAGAAGTGACTATAAAAAATTGCGTTTTTCTGTTGTCCTATTCTGACAGCCATAACTTTTTTATTTTGCTGTGTGCAGAGCTGTGTGTGGGCTTTTTTTTTTTTACGGGATGAGTTGAAGTTTTTATTGGTACCATTATGGAGTGCATAGGACGCTATGTTAACTTTTTATTAAGGTTTTTGTGAGATGTTTTGAACAAAATACAGCAATCATGGTAGTGATTTTTATTTTTATAGCGGTCACTGTACGGTATATATGACATGTTAGCTTTACTCAGCAGGTCAATACGATTACAGCGATACCCAATTTGTATATTTTTTTAATTCTTTACTGCTTTTATACAATAAAAAACACTTTTATTCAACCAGGAAAACACATTTTTGCATCGCCATAGTCTTAGAGCCATAACTTTTTTATTTTTCTGTGTACGGAGCTGAGTAGGGGCTTTTTTGTTGCGGGATGAGTTGAAGTTTTTATTAGTATCATTTTTGGGGGGACAAGGCTTTTTGATCGCTTTTAAATCTGTTTTTTAGAAGGCAGGGTAAAGAAAATACTGCAATCCTAGTAGTGTTTTTTATTTTTATTTTTAACAGCGCTCACCGTGCAGTATCCGTGATAAGTTAGCTTTACTCTTTGGGTTGATATGATTATGGCGATATCCTGTTTATATCGTTTTTTTATGTTGAAACACTTAAAAAAAAGTGTTTTTAGTGTGTAAAAGAATATTTATGCATCACTATTTTCTGAGAGCCATAACTTTTTTATTTTTCCGTATTCAGAGCTGTGTAAGGACTTTTTTTTGCGGGATGTTTTAATTGTTACAACTTTGGCGTTTATAAGAGTTTTTGCTCGCTTTTTATTCCATTTTATGTGCTGCGGGATGAACAAAAATCTTAATTCTGTGATTGTTTCTTTTGGGGTTTTTTACGGCGTTCACCATATGGGTTAATTAACATGACAGATTTATAGGGCAAGTCGTTACACACGCGGCGATACCAAATATGGGTACTTTATTTTTTGTTTTTTTGGGAGGGCAATTGGCGTTTGTAAAGGGGTAAAAGGGCGGTGTATGTGTTTTTATTTTATTTGTTGTGTTTGTGTTTTACTTGTTTTTCCTTTTTTTTCCTTTTTTACACTTTTTTACTTTTCAGATTGCTGTTAGAAGGTAGGCCAGTACACAGTATTTACTACTGTGTACTGGTTGCCATGACAACTGTCAGTCACGATGCCCACATTGCATTGTGGGCATCGTGACGTCACAGATGACATCGGGAAGTGACTTTCACTTCCCAAGGGCATCTGACTGTAGATCAGGAGCTCACTCCTGCTGCCTGCGGCTTCATTACCGCAACCATGACAGGTTGCGGTAGTGAAGCGTTAATCACCCGTTGCCGGAGCTCATTCCGGCCGCGGGTGATACGGCATGCGGCCAGCGGTAATATACCACCGGTCCCGTGTCGCGATCGTGCGCGGCTTGCCCGCAAGCCCGTGCGATCACCAGGACGTATGCATACGTCCAGGTGAGTTAACCCCCAAGCCACCTGGACGTATGCATACGTCCAAGGTCTTTAAGGGGTTAAACGAACAAGATGGCACCTGAAATGGACCACTACAACCCAAATAACCGTTTTGCCTTCCAAAGGAGGAAGGTCCGTCATGAAATCCATGGAAATATGGGTCCACGGATATTCAGGTATAGGTAGAGGGCAAAGTTCGCCAGGAGGATGAGTTCTGGGAACCTTTGCCCTAGCACAGACTTTACAAGATGCCACATAGGCCTCAACATCACGAGACAATGACGACCACCAGTAAAAACGAGAAATCGGCCTCTTTGTGCCAGACACTCCCAGATGTCCAGATAAAACAGAATCACGAAATTCTTTTAATAATCATAGCAGAAGCTGAGTGGGGACAAAGACCTTCGAAACAGGACAATTGGCAGGTCTCATATCCTGGTGGGTCTTAATCTCCAGGGCTAAATCGGGGGAAATAGCTGAGACAACAGTCTCCTTGGGCAATATAGGTACCGGATCCTCCTGGGATGCATGGCTGGCACAGAAACTTGTAGACAGCGCATCAGCTTTAACATTCTTAGAACCTGGTCTGTAAGTAACAACCAAGTTGAAACGTGTAAAAAATAATGCCCAACGCGCCTGACGTGGATTTAACCTTTTAGCATTCTCTAAAAAGGTGAGGTTCTTATGATCATTAAGGACAGTGACTTGATGCTGGGCACCTTCTAGGAAGTGGCACAATTCCTCGAAGGCCCACTTAATAGCCAACAGCTCCCGATTCCCAACGTCATAATTCCTTTCAGCTGAGGAAAATTTACATGAAAAGAAGGCACAAGGGCGAAGGTTAATCATAGTAGCAGACCCCTGAGACAAGACTGCCCCTTCACCATACTCTGAAGCATCAACCTCTACGACGAAGGGTTTGGTATAATCTGCTTGAATCAACACAGGATCTGATACAAAACACTGCTTAAGTTTCTCAAACGCCTCTATGGCCTCGGGTTGCTAGTTACTGAACTTTACCTCCTTCTTGGTCATGTCAGTCAACGGCCGAACTAAGACAAAAAAATTGCGAATAAATTTACAATAGTAATTAGCAAACCCTAGGAATTGCTGTAGGGCCTTCCGAGACGAAGGACGGACCCAATCAAGAATAGCTTGAATTTTACAGGGGTCAATACAGAATGAGTAAGGAGTCAGGATGTACCCAAGAAAAGGTACCTCCTGCACTCCAAAAACACATTTTTCAAGCTTGACAAACAAACTATTCTCCTTCAGGATTTGCAATACTTGTCATACGTGTTTAACGTGTGACGACCAATCTTTTGAATAGATTAAAATGTCGTCCAGGTAAACGACCATACAACAACCAATGAGTTCTCGGAAAACATCATTAACCAGATTCTGGAAGACCACAGGAGCATTACACAACCCACATGGCATCACCAGATACTCAAAATGACCCTCAGGAGTGTTAAACGCTGTTTTCCATCCCCTCTCGGATACAGATGAGGTTATAGGCCCCCCTCAGGTCTAAATTGGAAAACCACTTTGCTCCCTGGATTTGATTGAACAGATCAGGAATCAAGGGTAAGGGATACTGTTTTTTTTACCGTTATCTTATTAAGTTCAAGGTAATCTATGAATGGATGGAGGCCTCCATCATTTTTCAATACAAAGAAAAACCCTGCACCCATAGGGGACACAGAAGGTCGGATATGCCCCTTCTGTAAGTTTTCTGCAATATATTGCTTCATGGCTAGTCTCTCTGGACCTGACAGATTATATATCCTCCCCTTAGGAAACTTCACTCCGGGCAGTAGGTCAATGGCACAGTCATAAAATATATGAGGGGGTGGTATCTCCGACTGTTTCTTAGAACTAGACAGAGACAAATATGAGATCTTAACTGGGAGCAGCAACTTTTTGGATACAATAGGAAATACCTGTTCGCCTAGGTGATATTTTTTCAAATCACCTAGGCGCTGGAGTTTCTCTGGCCTGGTTTTCCGTTTGGAGCACTCCCGAATGCCGTGTCCATCTTCGCCATAGTAGAAGCACAACTCCTGGGTGCGACGAGTAGTCCTACGGTCACTAGCAGAAGTCGCAGAAGAAGCCCCCACGGAAACAACGGGTCTAGAGGTGACCATGGTGTGGACCACCAGAGGAGGAGCCTTTTCCCGACGTCTCTCCCTAAAACGTCTGTCCAGACGAACGGCTAGTGCCATAGCCTCATCTAAAGTAAACGTAAACAAGCCGAGGTCAAAAGCCAAACGGGAGCGAGGTACGAAATCAGAAGACAAGCCGAGGTAAGTAAACAAGCCTGGGTCTGGTACACAAGTAAACAATACAATACAAAACTCAAGGGAACAAGGCAGCCAGGAAATATCACAGGCGCAGCACTCAGCCTTCAGGGTGTTTAAATGTGATTCCCGGATACCACCCCTGCAGCTGATTGGAGCAGCTTCCGGATCCTCCCATTGGCTGATGCGACACGCCCCTTGTCCGGAGTGGCTGGGCCTCTGTCACTCACAGAGCTGCCATCAGACTGTCTATCAGTGTGGGGTCGCTGATCAGCTGATGCAGAATGTTGCTCCCTGCAGGCTGAGGGCCGCCCAGCCCTGACATGCAAATTAATTGGACTGTAGGTGGATCCTTAGCTCCTCTTTTAGTGAGATTTTCAGAATGCAAATGACTACATAAGTGCTATCCCTCCTTGTTTGAGAATACATTCACATGGGGTGAATCTGCTGTTGATTTTGATACGGATATTAGTTGCAGATTTAGTTGAAAAATTTTCTGCAGTGACTTCAGGAACAAAGCAAACTCTGAAGGAAAGGTTTATCTTTTAGTGTAGATTTTGCCTTCTCCCATTTAATTCAATATAGAAAAATCTGCAGTGAAATTCACTATACATTTGTAAACAATTTTGCACCAAAATTTGCACTAAAATCTGCAGCAGATCATCCCTGCTTTGTCACTGTTAGTACACATCCTGGGGGACATGTATGAAAACTGTCTAGGTCTCAGACTTTGTTTATTGTCAATAGCAACCAATCAGAGCTCCGCTGTCATTTCATATGGTGCTCTGAAAAAATGAAAGATGAGCTCTGATTGGTTGCCATGGACAGCAAAGAAAATATTAGACCGTTTTCATACGTGTCTCCCTGTGTTTTTGTTCTTGGATACTTCCTTAATGGTTTATCTGGTTTGACTATTTTTATTTTATGTTATTGTGCAGCTAGAATTTCCTTGGATCAGGTGAAAGCAGCTCATAGTCATTCCACAGAAATGCAACAATTTATGTCCCTAATGACATAGAAAAGAGTAAAACAGCATTTTCCTTTCACCACTACAATACCATGGTCACAAATGACCCTTACTGACTCCTTAGGCATGTTCTGCCATTCATTGTATATATCACTATAGTTAAAGCCTGCAGGTATGAAAACACAGTAGACAAATAACCAGTGGCAATTTGCAGTGTTAGATATGTGGACTAAATCATACACCGGCATCTGACCAGACAGTAGATGTAGAACATCTGACATAGACTATAATCCAAATTTATGATACATACGGATGTAGCAGGGTTCAGCTTGACCGTGATATCACGGCTTTGTATGTTATCTGCTCTCATCTATAAACAAAGGCCATTGAAAAGCATTGAGAAAGTAGAGATAACATACTGTGCCGTGATATCACAGCGCACTATATGTTCTTTAACCCCTTCACGACCTTGGCCGTATCCATACGTCCAGGTCGTTTGGGGGTTCACGCACCTGGACGTATGGATACGTCCTGAGGATCGCGCGAACTCTAAGGCAGAGTTCGCGCGACTGTTGCGCGGGGGTCAGCTGTATATTACAGCGACATCCCGCAGCGTCGGCCCCGACCCGGATCGCTCCGGGGGGGGTTAAGACCTTAATTATCGCGACGCTCGGGTCGCAATAATTAAGAGTGACGCAGGAGGAGATGCTCTCCTGCGTCTGACGGCGGAAGCAGCGCACGGACTCGGGGCGATTCGTGCAGCTCCTGTTTCTACAGGAAACCTCGACGGCAAGACTGCTTGGTGTTGTCATATGACGCTCACGACGCCTGGCCGATGCCTAGTGGGCATCGACGGCATCGTTGACTGACTGTTACCTTAGGAACCGTATAGCAAAATTATGTACTGTTTATTGATGTGAGATTTAAAGATCTCTCATTAAATTCCCAATGGGGGAAAAGTAAAAATAAGCTTGAAAAAGTAAAAAAAAAGTGAAGAAAAAACATGTAAAACACAAACACAAAAAATAAAAATAAAAATACGTACTCCGCCCTTTTCCCCTTTACAACGCCAATCGCCCAAAAATGATCAAAAATAATAAAGTAACCCAAATTTGGTATCGCCGCGGGCTGGTTCACACGACTGCCCTATACATCTGTTCATGTTAATTAACCGTAAACCACACACAGAATTAAGCTTATTGTTCATCCCGCCAAGCACATAAATGGAATACAAGCGATCAAAAATGGCTATAAACGCAGACAAGTTGTACCAATTTCAAACACGTCAGTTCATCCACGCAAATAAAAGTCCTACTCTTACAGCTCTGTATACGGAAACATTGGAAAATGTTAGCTCTAACAGAAGATAGCGATGCATTTAAAAATTTTTAACACTAAAAACATTTTTCTTTTTTGGTACTGTGCTCTCAGCTTAACTATAAACTTATAAATAGGTATCGGCCATACTGTAGCGACCCCAAAGAGTAAAGTAACTTATCCCGGATACTGCATGGTGAGGACTGTTAAAAATAAAAAAAATAAAACAATACTAGGATTGCAGTATCTTTTCTGCACCTGGCCTCCAAAAAATGGATTTAAAAGCGATTAAAAAGCCTTGTCCCTCTAAAATACTAATAAAAATGTCAACTCCCCTCTTGCAAAAAACAAGTCCCTAACAGTCCCAAGCACACGGGAAAAAATTTAAAAGTTATGGTCTCGGCATATGGCGAATGCAAAACGTTATTTTCCTGGTTGAATAAGGGTGTTTTTATTGTTTAAAAGCAGTGCAACATAAAATCACTATACAAAATTGGCGTATTGGTGTAATGTGATTGACCTGCTGAGTAAAGCTACCATTGTCATATTACGTACAGTACCGATATAAAAACTAAAATACATAATCTACTACCAAGTATTGCTTATTTTGTTCAAAACTCTCAAAAACTTAATAAAAGTGGAAATAGCGATCATATGACACGGCATAATGGTACCAATAAAAACTTCAACTCATTCCGCAAAAAAAGATACCAGCTTGCACACAGCAAAAATAAAAAAGTCTGTATGGCTGTCTGAATAGGAACACAATAAACGCTTTTTTTTATAGACGTATTTTAGGTTGTTAAAAGTAATAAAAAGACAAAAACTCTTTAAAAATCTATATCATTGTAATTTTACCGACACCCGTAGTAAAGCTTAATCACATCATTTACACTGCATGGCGAATGCTCTTAAACTTGAAAAACTCAAAAAAATGACTGTATGAGTTTTTCCCCATTTTCTTCAATTGCCAATGCTACAAAAAAAAACTATGGAAACACCTGTGCATCCAACAATGCACTGTACACCCTAGATGAGATCCCTGATGGGTGTTGAATCCAAAATGGGGCGACTTCCTGGAAGGTCTTAGCCTGTTCTGCTACTTTGGGGGCTTTGCAACCTGCGACATGGCCCCTCCTCAAAACCTGCGTTCCAAAAGCAAAAGTAGGCTCCCTCTTTATCGCCACAGATATGCGCCCATCAAAACACGCAGTTACACCCACATGTCGGGTATTGCCGAACTTGGAAGAAATTGCTAACAAAGTTTTAGTTTTTTTTTTTTTTCGGATTCCTTGTATAGATGAAACATTTTAAGCTAAATATGCAAATTATTGGAAAAAAATCGTTTTTTTAATATTTTCACGACTTATGCTAAAAAAATTTTGTGAATCCGTGTGGGGTTTTTTTTTCAATATACTCAATGCACCCTGGAATATTCTTAAAGGGGTTGTCGTATCCAATAACGTGGTCTATTTTGGGGTGTTTATTTAGTTTTAGAACCTTAGGCGTGTCCCCAAACGTGAAAAAGGCGCCTACAATAAATCGTTATTGAAAATGAGAACCCTAGAGTCTTAGTCGTGCCTCTAATATTCCTGGGCTTTGGAAGGGTGGCCAAATATGCACATAGGCCACCTATGGGCTATCTCAACAACGGGCAGACCTGAGGGGAATTTGTTATTAAGTTGCATATTAACTAGTCTCATTTACTGTATTCCAGTGAATAATGGATAAATATGAAAATCCTGCAAAAAACGTGAATTTGAAATTTCACCTCCTATTTGCTTAATTTCTGTGAAATCTCAAAGGGTAATCAAACTTCCTAAATAGTGTTGTAAATACGTTAGGGGTCTAGTTTTCAGATGGTTCACTTATGGGGGTTTACTGAGGCCCTAAAAGCCACGTCAGTAACTGGAGTCGTTCTAAAAAATGTTATTGCAAAATTTCTTGAAAATGAGAGAAAAGAATTAATACTTAAATTTCTAAAGCCCCCTTTATGACGTAAAAAAAAAAAACGACATTTAAAAAATGATGCCAACTATAGTGACATATGGTATATGGTAGTTATAAACTATTTGTGGTGGAATTAATTATTGTCTGCACGCAGAAATTTGCCACTTTCAAAATCGCAAATTTTTCCAAATTTTATGAAATTTTGATATTATTTCAACAAAACAAAACAAGGATTGTAGAGATAAAAATTTCTCTTACTAACTTAAAGCACAATGTGTCCACCGAGAAAACAATCTCGGAATCACATGGCTAGGTAAAACGTGTCAAAAAGTTCTTCTCACTATAAAGTGAATATGCCAGATGTCAAAAATAGCTGTGTCATGCGCAGGTCACTAAAGGCTGGGTCTTAAGGGTTAAAGTTCCTGCTACGCTCCTGTACAATATTCAATTCATAACGATCTTATTTCTATAGATCTTATTCATAAGATATTATTTGCTTAATTTCTGTGCATATATAAAGGGTTATCAAACTTCCTAACTGTGTTGTAAATACTGTTAAGTGGGTCTAGTTTCAACAGATTGGGCTATGTCACTTATGGGGGTATCAACTGCAGGGCCCCTAAAAAGCCACGTGAGAATGGGAGTGGTCTCTAATAAAATGTTATTTGCCAAATTTTCTTGAAATGTGAGACTTACTACTAAATTTCTAAGCCGCCCCTATTGTCGTAAAAAAAAAAAAGGACATTTAAAAAAATGGCAAATGGATGGTAAAAGTGTCAAAAAAGTTTATTTCATATAATAGTGCAATATGCCGATTTCTAAAACTAGGGGCTGTGTCAGGAAGGTCAAAACAGGCTGGGTCCTTAAGGGGTTAAAGTTCTGCTACATCTGTACAATATTCCAATTCATAAGATCTTATTCTAGGATTAGCGTATATCCTACATGACAACATCATTAGGCAGATCCAATACATGACAAGAATGTGGAGTTAATTATCAAAAGGGGGACACAAAGGCATTCTGTACATATAACTGTATGAACATATGCCCCTAGTATAGACAGGTCAGGCTAAAACATCTTATTTTAAATAAGCAAATAGGGGAACCTAATAATGGGCGTACTGGTCTCTCTATTGTAGATGCAAGTAGTCGGGCCTCTACTAATAACATAGTGATGGTATATTTTAGCGATATTTTATCACTTCTGTGATGGGCAAATCCTTTTAAGCTGCCGTACCCATTAGGTTGGGATGGGATAAGATACTAATCTAATGTTAATTGGGGGCCATCCAACAGTCTTTTGGTAACAGAAGGCAGAAAAAAAGACTGGGCCAACTAAGGGAAATGTATTATGAATGTATTATGACTGGCAGACAATACACTTGTCTTAACCCTTTACCACCATGTGGTCATAATTTTTGGCTCTATTTTTTACCTCAATGCCTTCCAAAAGCCATAACCTTTTTATTGTCTAAGTCGATATATGAGAGCTTGTTTTGTGCTGGACAAGTTGTACTTTTTAATTATGCCATTGACTGCACCATATAATGTACTGGGAAATCAAAATAAAATGCAAAATAAAAGTGGGATTAAATGTGTAAAATGTACTTACGTCATATTTGCGTGTTTTTTTTTTATGCCATTCACTCACTGACATAAATGATGTCTACAATTCCAGTGATGCCAAAAATGTTGAGCTTTCTTTATGTTTACTTTTAAAAAATTAAAAACATTCTCTATGTCTTAACTTTGCACTGCAGCGCCATATTCTGCGACCACTAACTTTTTGGTTTTTCCACTTATGGAACTGAAGAAGGGGGGATTTATTATCTTCAACGGTGCTCAGCATACAGGAAAAATGATGCCATATTTTTTATAGACTGGATATTTAAGGATGAGGCAATACCCATTATAGGTGGCATGTATGAAATTTGGCATTTACATGCCAAATTTCATGCGCATAATAATAGGCTAGAATGCGCCTGATTTATGAACCTGCTCTACAGCGGGTCATAAATCAGGTGCATTTTAGCGCTAGTATGACACTGCTGGAGCAGGTATACCACTTTCAAAGTGGTATACCTGCTCCAGCAGTAATGAGTCTAGAAATGCCATAGCAAATCTATATATCTAGTTCTAGTGAGCCCCGCCTCCCCTCTCCCCCTCCTAGATCTGTGGCACGTTGTAATGCGCCCGATAATGACGTATGGGACATTTAAATATGTAGCTAACAAGGCTGTGTCTGATATCGGGCTGAAAAGACCCCAGATATCTGGCGCAGTCCCATTCACACATGCTGCCCTATGTGTGACATATTTTTCTTATTCTTCTATTTGCAAAAGGAGGATTGAACTTTTAAGTTTTTTAAATTTTTTTTTTTTTTACTTTTACATGTAATACATTGCTTGTACACCCTTCTGCATTTTATACATATTAGAACAAGGAGTTAAGATGGGAGTTCTCACAACCCAGTTGGCTGAAAAGATGATCATTGACAATCCAATAATGCCCATTTTTTCACGCACTGCCGAAGGTGCATAAGGGGGTATTCCCGCCGCCCTTTCGGCCCATCGTCTCAGGTATTGGCTCACTAAATGAGCACCTGAGACGATGGGCCGATGTACAGTTACAACCTATAGTCATGGGTTTGCCTGGTTTCCTTCGGGACACTAAACAGTTAGTGTATACCATGGAGAAATGTTCCTGGCCGACTGGGGGGGGTCCTGGTTGTCATGTGATGTGGTGGCATTATACCCAGCATCCCACACACCAGCCCTCCCAGTCTTACAGGACTTTCTATCCAATCAGCAACTATACTAAAGAGAAACAGATGTTTAAGTATTGGCATAGAATTTTTGTTGGCGAATAATTTTTTCATTTTGATAAGAGTTATTACTACCAAGTTTCAGGGCTTCTATGGGAGCGCGTTTCTCCACCCTTTTTAGCCAATATCTATATTTCTCTTGGGGAAAGAGAAATTTCTATTTAATCCACAACAACCATTTGTAATTTGTAAAAAATTGGTACTCAAGATTTATAGATGATTTGATTTCATCTGGGTAGGGGGAGGAAAACCGAGTGAAAGATTTTATTGAATAATATTAATGACAACCATATGGGTTTAAAATTTACTTTTGAACATAAAAAAAAAGCCCCTGAATTACCTGGATGTCACGTTATAGGTGGAGAGGATGGAAAAATCACATTAAGCCATACAAGAAGCCATGCAAGAATACAATTCTTAGAGCCAACTCCTTCACCCCTCCCATGTCATAAAAAATATGCCTATAGGTGAGCTTATCAGAGCAAAAAGGAATAGTACCTCAGAGGCAGAGTTTGTTTATACAACAAAAAAACATCTGTACAAACCTCAGAGAGAGAGGCTTCTCACAAAAACTTTTAGACAAAGCTATCCATAAGGTGAATAAAATGGAAAGAAACCAATTATTTTTTAAAAAACAGAGAAGGATGAGACAAAAAATCAGGGAATAACATTCTCAACAAACTACAGTAAACAATATAATCGAATAGTAGACATAATAAAAACACATCTACCCATTTTGTATGTCAATCAATCGATTAAACGTATGTTACAACATAACATAAGATTTGTTTCTAGAAAAGCTCCTACAATAGGGTCACGTGTGTCACCGAGTTTATTCTGTGACACAACATCCAAGCCAAGTACGGGGTTAGACTTGAAGGGATTTCATGATGCGGCCATAAAATATGCAAAACGGCAATATGTGAAAAAAACAACGGCCTTTACTTCTTACTCCAACAATAAAGATTTCAAATTAAAAGCTTTATCAATTGCAACACAAATCATGATTTATCTGATAGGCTGTGAAAGTTGAAAAGTGCAATATGTTGTTCCCACTACTGGCCCCCTAAAAGTTCGTGTTAGGAGACAATATTCGGATTTTGATAAATTAAACAATTCAAAACCTCAGCAGTCTCCAAACACTTCTCAAAAAATACACAAAGGAGATCTGAAAACACTCACCATAACAGGCATAGAACGGTAACAAGACAAACAAGAGGAGGTATTTACACAGGAAACTCCTAGCTAGGGAGGCTGGTGGATTTTCCACCTGGATCCCCAAGTCCCTAGGGTTTAAACACTCTCAGACATTAATACCATTTTTAAAACATAGCATATAGATTAGAGCAGTTGATAGGGTTTCAGCGGAATGGAATTAAATATAAGTGGTTTTTATATATTGTAAACTTATATAAAAAAAAAAAAAATAAAAAAAAAAAAAATTTCTTAATTAATAGTACCTATTGCATACACCAAAGGTCCCTATATAATGGAGGGGCAACACATGCAAATTAGCCATGAGTAAGGGTCATGTGACCCAAACGCGTCGGCAGTTGGTCCCCAAATTCTATCTGAACCATGGAGGTGAAGGGTCTCTTGTTTGTGGAACATTGTAGGGTTTTTAATGAAATGCAAATAAAATTGTGGTGATTTTACTATAAGGGCCCGGTCTGCACCTGCTAACAAATCCTCTCTCCTGGATACATCACTACCCGCAAGTTGGAGCTGGTTCGTTTGTTGCCCTGATGTATGGGCTTGGACTGTGGGTGGCGCCCTGAACCGATAGCTCACTAGCAGAGATTCAGGTGGTTGCTTGTTGTTTTTTGTTTTTGTTTTGCTGATATGATGCATAGGGGTATACCAAAATGGCAGCTCTATGACTTCCTGTCTGAGGTTAGATGTAATAGAAGCGCTTTTACATGGCAGCTATGGAAGCTGTCATTAGGCTTCCAGCTGCTATGGTAACCAATCAGCACGCCGTGATCCTGTCTTTGGGGAGGTCGATCGAGGAACGGT
Source organism: Phyllomedusa bahiana (assembly GCA_025379985.1). Classification (NCBI taxonomy): domain Eukaryota; kingdom Metazoa; phylum Chordata; class Amphibia; order Anura; family Hylidae; genus Phyllomedusa; species Phyllomedusa bahiana. Next base: position 99,067 of record JAODAL010005379.1, on the reverse strand, counting down.
GTGCAGTACCGCTTCATACTCCCTTACTGGCAGCATGATTTAAGTTTATGTCATCAGTAATGACACTGGAGTGAAATGTGACTGTCTAAAAAAATCTAAGTCACCTAGAACCTCGAGTAGATACCTGGCTTCATTTGTGTCACTTTAAATAGACCAAGTAATCGTCCCGATAAGGACGGCCTAGTCTTTGTAGGCTCACCCTAATAAAAACCTTTTGTCCCTATCAACCACCAGAAACATTAACAATATATATTTTTTGTACAGTGTTTTAAAAATATATCAATTCAAAATCCAAACACAGTTATCGCTATTCCTGTAGAGTCCCATATAAAGTACTCAAAGGCTCACAGACCCAACTGATATGAACACTGCAATTTTTTCCCCTTTTAATTATAGGGTAAATGTCTATATATATCATCCGTGTAGGGAACAAAAGATACATTTATCCAACATCATCTCAAGATACATCAAACCTTATCCTCGACGCGTTTCCCCCTCCATATTATGGGGTTCATCAGAATGATCTCCTCGGGACGTCACACTGACTCAAGATAGTAGTCTCCTTGATATGCTGATGTTACTATGTCCTGTATCCCATCTTAAATAGGTTTAAATGACCGCTGTTTACCGCCCCCAGGTGTGCTCCCCCACTCGGCGTCCTTTAAAACGCTTTTCTGCGCATGCGCCGGTGTTAGGCCCGGGGTCCTGGCAACCAGCGCCGTTCAGCCGCGCTAGCGCCGATAACTCGGGATCTTCAGGTCGCTACTGCGCACGCGCTGGCAAAGAGCGGCACCATGACAACCAGCACCGCTCAGCCCCCGCGTGCGGCGAAAGCTCGGCGTCACATTTCTACTGCGCATGCGCCGGCATCATCACCTTATAATTTACCTTATAATTGAAAGAGGAAAATTGCAGTGTTCATATCAGTGGACTGTGAGCCTTTGAGTACTTTATATGGGACTCTACAGGAATAGCGATAACTGTGTTTGGATTTGAATTGATATATCTTTAAACACTGTACAGAAATATATATATGTTAATGTTTCTGGTGGTTGATAGGGACACAAAGTGATTTATTAGGGTGTGCCGACAAAGACTAGGCCGGCCGTATAGGGCCGATTTCTTGGTGTATTTGAGGGTAAGTGTAGGGAAAATAGTAGGGACAGTGTGTATATGTATATATAAAAAATATATTGATTAAGATAGACTTTAGATACGTAATCCGTTTTTTATGGATATATATTAAAAGTTTATATTTAGAGTTTGGATTTGTTAGATTTTTTTTAAATGACTGGCTTGTTGTTCCAAATCCATATAGATACTATTTGTTTCTGAGGGAATTTTTTTCTGTGATTTTTTCATTTGTGTCACTTTAGTAAATTTGTCAGGGAATGTGTGAGACCACACCCCTTTCACTAAGTCCTTTCCACTTTTCCAAAAAAAGGTTAGCACAGTGTAAAACAGCTCAAAATTCACCTTTTTTTAACGACAAAATCTGCTACTTTTTATGCCAAAATACTAGCATAAATCATGTCATGTATTTCCCTCATTGTGCCATAGTGGGAAGTATGCAGAAATCATGCGACTTCATGGTGAACTTGGGTGGCATAGTTGTCAGTGGAAATACTCTGCCAATGAGTGCCTGCTGTGTATGAGTAATTTAGGCATTTCTGGATCGTACTCTCATACTAGCCTTCCTGTGCAGTCACTTTTTACAGGCCCCACAGGTATAATTATATGTGTGTGTGGAAAAGTGTTGAGTCCATTACCGAAGAAAAATCAAGTTGGATAAATCTTCACATTTATTTATATTCAAAAATGTTATTCATGACATCTCAGTACAGATAAAAGAGAGCAGATGCATTTCGAGCAGCCTGCTCTTAATCGTTGCCATGTACAACTGTCATTACACATACTTAAAAACATGTGTATGCCCATGGATAGACAGGACAGATCACGTGATTGTGAGCTCACAAAAGTCCTCTCAACATTGCATATATAAAAATCTGTGACATCTAAATTAAACTAACGTCTAATTAAAGCAATATATACGGTGTATCATAAATAATATAAAACATGATTACCTGTGAATGTTCCAATTGAGAAACACATGGATATGAATCGCTATGCCAAAATACTGTATATTCCTGAATGAACGTAATTCAATCACCCCATTAACAACTCATGGGCAAAAAATATAAAAAAACAATAAAGGGCAAAAATATAAAAATAAACATATATAGGGGTGTTTAAATAAAAGCTGAAGGGAATATTCTGGGTCCCTGGGGCAATGCTACATTACTCATATGTATTCCTGTATGCACAAGCACCAACCATAAAAATACAGTGCCACAGGGAACTACTTATAATCATGTGCTCTAAGTTTTTGTGAATACATGGCAAAAACCCCCGAATGGAGGGAAATTATGTTTTTGCGTCAAAACTAAATTTGGAAAAAAATTTAAATATGAAACATAGAGGGCTAAAAAAAATATACAACTATGTAACAACGTAAATTCTCAGTGCTAGGATGCCGGTGCAAAGAAGCACATCATATACTCCAGCGAGGGTCCATTTTGTTGTTTTTTACATATTATATCTGGGATTTGCCTATGGTAAGTCAAATGTATATATTGTATCTATATACACTATGTTCGGATGTCCTATTATTTTGCTGCTAAAATAAGAACATTCACGTTTGACATTATGATACATAGGTACAAGGTGACTTTCTGCAGAAAAAAGAACCTTTGAAGATTCTTTAAAACATTGTTCTAAACCTTTCAGCAGATGCTTTTAATTTTCTTTCTTCCTAAGCATCACTGTTCATCACTGCTCGGTCACAATGCTTTCTCTTTCTCCCCTTCTCATTCTCAAACTCGAAAGGAGCACACGAAACATTAGTTTGAGAAATGAAAGATTAAGAATTTTTAAGGGGGCAGAAGTCAAAAGCAATGGCCTAGTTCTTATTTTATAATATTAGTAATGATACAGGGAATGGAGAGTTGCTGTGCATAACTCACAGACTAGAAGATCTGACGGGATGGGAAGTCTATTTAGTTATTATTGCTTCATTATTTCTACCGGATAAAGACACTTATAAAAATGACAGAATAATAGACAAGCTTGCTTTTCTGCTCCAAAGCTACAGAATGATTGTCAAGGACAGCAACATACATAGGGGTAAAGAGGAATCAATAAGAAATGGCGCTCACTTTTGGTGCAAGGATTTCTTCCACCTTGGTGTATTTGTTTCCCTACCTGTTCTTTCTATAGTTCTTTGACCAATTTTTATACTTTCTAGTATGCTAATAATACAATTCATCTGTAAAGGGAGATCCTCAGCACCCCCCAGTTATCAAGTTGATGAAACAAGTGGGGCTAGAGCTCTCCCTACAAGGGCCCCATATCAGCCACATCCTTCTTTATAGTCTTTTGGAGGGGGAAAATAAGGTACGATTTATCAAAATGCATTCAAATATAGGATAAGGCTTTACGGGAGGAGAGCTGAACACTCTAGCGCCCTCTAATGGATGTAACCATCCTCAATTCACTCAATTTGCTTGTGACTCACCAAGTCTTGGAAAGCAAAAAAGGATTCATGCCAAGCCAGTATCACTCATCTACACACAGCTATTTCAGGGTTTTGCTCCTCATCAAAGCAAAGCAGAAATTGATGGCTGGCTGGGTGAGAGGAAATGAGTGGCTCAGGAAGAATAATATTTCTCCTTGGGCATCATGTAGGTGTGTGAGGACTTCAGATTCCCTTTTGCAACTGGCACCTTTTTGCACCAGCCAGTAAGCTCTGCTCTGCACTGATGGTGTGCAAAATCCCAAAACAGCTGTATGCAGATGAGAGATACTGGTTTAGCATGAATCTTTTCGCTTTCCAAGACTCGATGAGTCACAAACAAATTAAGGATGACTACATAGAGGTCACTAGAGCGTTCAGCTCTCTTCCCATAGTACCTTGTTATGTAAATACTGTGAGGTGCAAAAGGCAATTGTAAATCCTCACACTTATAAAGTGCCTCTACCTAAGTAAAGATATTACCCATTTTTAAAATATAGGAGGCAGCCAATGCAGTCTGTGTCCACTCTTTCCAGGGACCTCACCCCCCGTGGACTTTTGGACTGAATACCATTCTCACACTGTGAACAAAAACGTATCCATTTCAGGACATGCAAAGCATTTTCCCATTTATTGTAATCAATAGAAGTGTTACAGGGATGAAGTGATAAGGGGTGCGGCGACAGTAGTCATAACTGGATCCTTGTAACTGATGAGACTCATTGGTCCCTCAACCACTCAAAAAGTCACCAGTCAAATAAATGACAAATGTTAAGTGAGAGCACATTTTATAGATTCTGCATTACTGCTCAGGAACTTCAGATCATGTTTCTGTAGTGTCATAACTCAGTCATATTCCACAAAAAAAGAATGATTTTCAAAGACATGACACAGTAAGGCTGCGTTCCCACGGCACAAGACAAATACCGGCCGGTTTGCTGGCCGGCATTTGTTCTGTTTTGCGGCCGTCCCCACGGCCGCGGTGGGGATGGCTTTTCTCCGCGATGTGGAGAACAGCCCTCCCCACTCCCATTGAGGTGTTCATATTCCATCCGGAAATCGGACGGAAGAATGAACATGCTCAATGTTTTCATGAGCGGCCGGCGCTGGCGGAAAAACCGTCGGGTGGAAAACCCGTACAGTGGGGACTGCTGCACAGGTTTTCCATAGAGCACAATTGTGCTCATTTTCGGCCGGTTTTTCATGCGGTCTGAAAAACCTCAAACCAGCTGAAAAAATGGTCGAAAACCCTTGCCGTGGGGACATGCCCTAAGTGTGTGTGTGTGTGGAGGGGGAATTAGACAGTGATCATGCTAAGGGCTGTAAAATATACAGCCCTATCAACTTCCTATATCATATATTGCTTTCAGTGACATGAAGTTTCAACCTCGAGCCCCCTGGAAGAGGTCAGTTCTAAATGTTAACAAAAGAAACCAAATCTCACCAGGCTGTTTCAGATCCTGCGCTTCACAGAGAGCTTCACTCTCTCATTTCTTGGGCAGGCTCTGGGCAGTTCTACAGCAGTGTTTGCCATATCAGCTCTACTATTCCTAGCTAAGCTTTTTAGAGGGACATTATTGATGCAGGGGTCTAAACAGCAGGGCAGAAAGCTACAGAGATATAAAGGGTTCAAATTTGTCAGTAGGAAAACATGCTGGTGATGAGAAACAGCAGGTATTGTCATCATCATTCCCAATAGGGCTTTCAAGCCTGTTATAGCAGACAGAGGTGGTTAGAAAACTAGTTAAACTTGTGTACAAAAGCAGGAGATAAGAAATTCTCTAGTTTTGAAGAGAAGCAAAATCAATTCAGCAATGTATTTGATAATAGTATATTAAACTTCCATAGTCAAATTCTACAGATTAAATGGAAAGAATAATGCAGCATCATTCTTTCTGTCAAAACGATGGACATCTTGTTGGAACCCCACTTGATGCCATTACAAATTAATTCAAAGATGCGCTAGAACAGAAGCAAATAGGCAAAATGCCCCATAAGACAGTATGTAGTAACAACGATGTAAAGTGGTACTTCAAATTGCAATAGCCTTAGGATTAAATATTTTCAACAACATAAACATTTTACTAGTAAAGCCTTTCTATTAGTGGAGTACATGTAGTGGTTGTAGTGACCTAATACCACCTCTCTACAGTACAGTGTGATACTACATGTTCTGTGCTCTCTACATGTTCAAGGATCAAGATGGATCAGGAAAGTTATTTCCAGGTTCCAGCAGCTCATTCTGATGTTACATGTAAGGAGTTGCTTTATCATACTTCGTTATTTGCTTCATTTTATTTAATCTACATGTTACATTATGCTGGGTGACCTTTTGGGGCTTCAGAACCAATAAAATAAGAACATTCATATATATACAGTATATATGTATCTATAGGGCCTGTAAAAAGTGACTGCACAGGAAGGCTAGTATGAGAGTACATGGTCTCAACATACAATGGTTGTCCTGGAACCAATAAATACTTTAAGTTGAGGGACCACTGTATAGGAAAGGACTAGAACTTAGGGCGACATGTATGAAGGAAGTCGCGTCGAAGTAAATAGTCTCATGTTCAGTGTATAATGCACCTGATGTATGAAAGTGGTTTCTGTGAGTTCATAACGTTTGTTGGATCGATTTTTATGTGTTACGGACGCAAATAAAATATCAACTTTGGCTTTTATGACGCTGGACATCCAGTTTTCATTTTCTACATTCATATATGTGTCTAATATTATGTGTGGTGCGACATCCCCCCCCCCCCCCCCCCCAGAAAGCTCCCAGAATGCCCCCTCATGTTAGGCGCATTAGAAAGTGTTGAGTCTTACGAACAATGCGCCAATTATATTCACATTGTACGCCAGAGAAAGGGTGAAAAACCCGACCATACATGTCACCCTTAGTGGCATTTTGCTCACCTTCTTTGGCTGTGGGCTGCACATAACAACCTATGTTATACAGTCAGACCAGGTGCAGTGGTCTTCACTGAGTTGTCATTGAATCTTAATGGGCCAGAATAGGTACTCCCCTTTGTTTGTAGTGATAGCAGGCAGAGTCCAGAAGTATTGATGAATGTACATTTATCATCTTAAACACAAGGGATTCCCATAGCACTTTTTATAAGGCATGCTCTGGATTTTTGCTCCATATTATACTCTATTTTGCTAGCAATGTTGCCCAAGTGTTAGTCAAGGATCAGGCAAATCCAATGGGGCTAATCTACATCTGGGTGACCTAATGTGATTTATGTGCAAAATACAAACTTTAGTTTTGTTGTCTGCATTTTACTGTAGATATATGTAAGCATTTAGTATGTATTAACCTTTATAATGAGTAAAATGCAGATAGAAACATGTGCACAATTTTTATTTATTCCTTCATAAGCATCACAACTTAATCAAAGGATTGGTGATGCCAATGGAATGGTTTGTAACTATTGAGGCCACTGATTACTGCAGCAATCAAGTGCCAAGCATCAGAGCTTCTTCCTTCTTCATTTTGGGCAACATGTGTGAATGGGGCTGGGCCAGGATTCTGGTGTGCTTTCAGCCCAAAAACGGGTGCAGCCCTCTTCTCTCGATGTATGTGCAGGAGTGTTCAGGGGGCATGTTGCAACACAACCGTATGATACTACACATTTATGACTGGAGGACACCAAAACTGCTAGAACAGGCAGACCAAGTTATATTGGCACTACAATGCACCAAGCATATGTCTTGCAGAAGAACAGGATCATACATTTCAGCTAATTCTACACTACTAATGCATGCAATACAATTGAGGTGTGAGAACCAAAGTTCATACATGTCGCCCTTTGTATTTATACCATTTACTGTTTTTTTTTTTGTGTTTCTCCTAATTGGAGGACCTCTTTAACAAATTTACATTGCAAAGTCCCTGACTTAGGTAGAGATATTATTTAGAATATATGTTTTTCCACTGGACAACCTCTTAAACCCCTTTCCACCACAGCCAGTTTTGACCTCCCTAACAGAGCCCCATTTTTTAAATCTGAGAAGTGTAAATTTATGTGAAAGAAGCTTTCTGATACTTTTATTTATCCATGCTATTTTCTCGTGACACATTGTGCTTTAAGTTTGTAAGAAATTTTGGTCCATACAATCCTTGTTTATTTGTGAAAAATATCAAAATATTGTGAACATTTTGAAATATTTCTGACAGTTATTCAACACAGCATGGTTTATAACTAGCATCTATCATATGTCTACTGTAGGTTGGCATAATTTTTTAAATGAGTTTTTATTATTTTACATCATTAGGGGGGCTTAGAAAGTTAGTAGTAATTTTTAATATTTTCAAGAAAATTTGCAAAATTTATTTTTTTAGTTCCAGTCCAAATCTGACATGGCTTTGAGAAAAGTGGAGGTAAAATCTTAAAATGTCACTTTTTTTGCAGATTTTAAATTTTTATCTTTTTCACTGGAACACAGTAGATGTGACCTGGGAAATGCAACTTAGTATCGATTCCCCAAATTCTGCTAATTTCATAGACATCCCATAGTGCCTTATATGGCTCAACCACAAGCCTCAGAGTAGGAGGAGCACTTATTCGACTTTGGGGCCTCATTTTCATTACAATTTTCTTTAGGCGCCATTCCAGGATTGTGGACACCGTAAGGTGCTAAAACCTAATAAACATTCCTAAAAACACACCATATTGAACGCTACACCCCTTGAGGAATATATCCAGTGGTGCAATGAGTATATCAACCCCACAGGTGTTTCATAATTTTTTTTAGCATTATGCTGTGAAAATTAAAAATATTTTTTTTCCGACAGTCTGCAATTTTAGCTAAAAATTTTTAATTTTTACAAGGAATCCTGCAAAAAAGAGAACCCCAAAATTTGTTATGCAATTTCTTCAAAGTTCAGCAATAACCTATATGTGGGTGTAAACTGCTGTTTTGACACATGGCAGGGCATACAAGGGAGGGAGCGCTATTTGGCTTTTGGAATGCAGATTTTCGTGGGTGCCATGTTGCATTTGCAAAGAACCCAGAGTACCAGAACAGGGGAAATCATCCAGACGTCAACCCATTTTGGATTCAACACCCCTCATGGATCTTATCTAGTGGTGTATAGTGCACTTTGGGCGCACAGGTGTTCCATAGTTTTTTTAGCATTGGGTCATCATTAGATCACAATTACAATAGGGAGCAGTACACATCATTATTTCAATTGTGCAATTGTACAGCTACGCTGGTGGAGAGGCTGCGATCAGTGATAACTGGGCATACTGGTGTAAACAGGTATCAATTCAATGTGCATTTTTTTTTATAATCTAATTGTCCCCCTAGTGGAAGAGGTATGAGCTACTGCTCAACAATTACCTACACCTGTTTATGTTTCCCAAGTAGCACAGGGGCTTGTGTTGCCTCCTACTGAGTTCAGTCTTTAGTCCAGCCATTGAGCTGGAGTATGGCTTTGTTGTGAAATAACCAAGCACAAGAAAGCATTACAGCCTTGTATTAATTGAAGCCATGGTTGAGGCTGGTCAGTGTTACATCACATTTGAAGCAGAATGATGTATCATCTCTTATTTGTTGGCTATGAAAGGGTTACATAATGCTTTGAAGGGTAAAACTATGTAGAGTTTAAGAATAATAGCAATGGGGAAAATGAGTCTGGATAGAAGCATGTTTCTGTCTGGGGTCTATGTACAGTGTGGAATTAGTTTAGAGTTGGCATACAGGTAGGACTGATAAGCTTTCTATAAACAGGGGGATGACTTAGGGTTTGTATACAAGAGGTGCAGTCTGGGGCCTATTTACAAAGAAGCTTCTTTGGGGATTGCATACAGGAGGTCTAGTTTGGGGTCTTTCTAGGAGTGTACTGGTCTGATGCTTGTTTAAAGTGGTCTGGTATGTGGTCTGTATTCATTTTAGAATGCTGAAAGGGTTAAATGTACCATTTATATTGCAAATATAGGTTGGAGATTTCAGTTCATTAGATCTTTAGACTCTCCTACATGTCCCTTCTCAAAAATTACTTTTCATTAACTTACCTGTGATATCACAACAGCTGGAAGTCTGATTAAAACTGTTGTAATGTCACAGTAAGTACCTGTCAGACACACTCTTGTTATGACACAGATTTAACTGACTAAAAAATTGTGAAGTCACATGGGTATAATTAACTGAAGCCTACCTGTGATGTCACAGCTCCTTACCTACTAAAATCTACTTGTGATGTCACAGATGTTCACCAGATTGAATCCCACTTGTGATGTAACAGCTTCTTCGGCTAGGTGCACATCTACATTATTATTTATGTTTTTCTATTCTGTCATGAGAACATTAAAATGAAAATAACGGAATAGCGGAATTTGTTTTATGATGCACATCAATGGCTCTCAATGGACCCTATTGTCGCAGTACTTTTTTCCATCATTTTTTTGTGTTACCAATAACAGACAATCCTAATGGAACTTCTGACGCAGATGTAGACCAGGCCACACCTGACTGAAAGCCATATCTAATGTCCAAACTGTTTGGAACAAAGTTGTGATGTAACAGCAGCCTAACTGACTGACATTATTTTTCTGTGGGCCCCCGTACTGGTGTATAAGTTACACACATGGTTAGAGTTGGTACCCAGCAAGAAAGTCACCAGTCCAGCTGGGGCAGTAGTTATTTGTAACAGCAGCATTAAGCTGCAGGCATTTTGTTGGGGCTGGTAGGCTGTCTATGTTGTTTTAGGCTTGTTCACACTACAGTTCTTATCATACTCTCTCTACCTTACTTTGGCATCCAGGTCCGGGGAATCTCAGCAAACAGGCAGTGAGATGACAGGTCCCAGGGCTTCAGTGTTATTTCTCATACTGTCCCATGTGGTAAGACCCCACCAGCCATAGCAGCACAAGCAAATGTGTCAGATTACACATCTCAATCAAATTAGTTTAATTCTGTAATTATGAATAGACTGAGAGTAGAGAGCAGTCATAATGCCATCCCCTCCAGGACGCCCACAGATGAGAACAGGTTGCTGTGGTCATCAATAACTCTATTTCATATAATGGAAATAAAATATATGTACTTTTCCTGTGTCTTCTCACAATGCCCTTCTCTGCAGCAAGCAATTTCTTTTTCATCCTGGGCATTCTGGCTCATGAAGATAATGAAAGAGCCACAGTGAACACGAACAATGAAGCTGACACCATGTGCCTCTCTATAAAATGCAATCCCTAGGAATTCACTAATTTATGTGCTGGGACTTCTTGTGAATGTACTAATTGCAGCCATGGTTGTGGCTGGTCAGTGTCACATCACATTTGAAGCAGAATGATGTATCATCTCTTATTTGTTGGCTATGAAATAGTTACATAACGCTTTGAAGGGTAAAACTATGTAGTTTAGGAATAAGAGCAATTCGGAGAATGAGTCACTAAAACCATATATGTAATCTTGTGAAATGTCACCGTAAAGCCTATTCCTGAACCACTTCAAGTGCAGTGTCTGAGGTGTCACTGCAGAACTAAGACCTTTAGTCAGATGTATTTCTTGCCAGTAAATGATAAGACATTGATTGTTTCTGAAGCTCCTTTTGTGATTGGCTGAATTACAGATTACTGTATTGATCCAAAGCACCTAATGTTTCTATAGCTGTCATGTAACAGATACTAATGCAGATTATTGCTCCAGGCACATCATTTTTTCTGATAGACAAGTGAAAGAGTTTTATTTTTTGTTTTAAACTTTTATCATTTCAACACAAGAATCAATACGATCTATTGGTAGTATGCAGGTAAAAATAGAGATCTTACAGAACTTCCTAATGCAGATGTTGGACGTGTAGCTATAAGAGGTGTAGATGCAGCCTCAATGCCTCTTGACTCATAAGAAGACACTAGTTTTACAAGTTTTGTTACGCACCCTGAGGACGCATACACCGTTAAAAAGGCTGACAGCGCTCCGGGCCTAGAAGCCACGCACATTGGCAATCTGCCCAGGGTAGCGATAGTTTTATCAGGGTACAAGCCCCAGATAAATTTGCATAGTGATGTCCCTGTTCATAAGGCTTCAAGTTGACAGGTGTAGATACAGTGGTCCCTTAACATACAATATTAATTGGTTCCAGGATGACCATTGTATGTTGAAACCATAACCAGAGGCCCCAAAATGTGACCCAACCAAAATGCAAAATAAAGTTTAAAGAAACGTATACAGATAACTAATACAGATAAAGCAAGTCCATACATATAACAAGAGAAAGAGCTACTGGAAGCTGAAAATCACTTTCTATTTTGACGATCTTCTTTCGGTTATAGACTTTATACACAATATAGCAGAAAAAGAGAAAATAGGGCCCGGACCTAGTGCCAAAAGCTTGGAAGAAAAAGGGAGACATTTGGAAGCCTAAGAACACCATCCCAACTGTGAAACACATTGGTGGCAGCATTGGTGGCAGCATCATGTTCTGGGGCTGTTTTACTGCAGTAGGGACTGGTGCACTTCACAAAATAGATGGAATCATGAAGAAAGAAGATTATATGGCAATACTGAAGCAATATCTCAAGACATGAGCCAGGAAGTTAAAGCTTGGGTGGAAATGTACAATAACCCAAAGCAAACTGCCAAACTGGTTACAAAGTGGCTTAAGGATAATCAAGTCAATGCTTTGGAGTGGCGTCACAAAGCCCTGATCTCAATCCTATTGAAAATTTATGGGTAAAGTTGAAAAGGCAGGTGCAAGCAAGGTGACCTAAAATATAGCTCAGTTACACCAGTTCTGGCAGGAGGAATAGGCAAAAATTCCTACCAACTATTGTGAGAAGCTTGTGGAAGGATATCCAAAACATTTGACCCAAGTCATACAGTTTAAGGGCAATGCTACCAAATACTAATACATTGTATGTAAACTTTTGACTTTGCAGAAAATAATAAAAATGCCTTAAAAATTCTCCCTCTCTAATTATTCTGGCATTGGCAAATATAAATAATTTTGGTTCCTAATTGAGCTAAAACAGGTAAGATTTATTCTGATTTCATGTCAGATAGTGAGAAAAACATGCATGTGTGTCTTTTTATATAGTGTATGTAACTTCTGGTTTCAACTATATGTACCAAAGTCCAGCTTAAAACAACGATAGGTAGTCCAACACAATCTACTTAAAGGGGTTTTGCCACAAAGTAAAATTGACGTGGGAAGCTTGCAATTGAAATAACAAACATTTTCACCATGCATTATTATTAAAAATTCTGCACCATTTTTGTTTTAGCTGCTCCTTTAGTGATCCATTGTTTACAGCTCGTCTCCAGTGGATATGACCAGGGCTGAGAGCTCCTCAGTCCTGGTCAGACATGCTCACCTCTCCTTTCAGGCAGCTACTGAGTGTTCAAACCCCAGGTGCTGTCACTCTACTCCCATCCTCTGTACTCCTTAGTAATTAGTCAAATAAATAAAAACGAAACCTCAATGAGGTGTGTGCATTAATAAAGAGAAAAAAAAAAAAAAACACAGGTTTGGTTCCTGCAGGGATTTGAACCTAGGACCCTTGTGCCTGGAGGCAAAAACTATACCTCTCAGCTACTCACAATGCTTTAAATACAGACCTTTATTTGACTACAGAGACAAAAGGCATGGTGATGTCATCCTGTTGGGTCACATGATATACAATTCAAACAAATCACAAACGCCTCCTTCTGAGCACACAGAGCTGAAGAGCAGGATACAGGAGGTATTAAATGAGATCATGGCAAAACCCCTTTGAGATCCACATATTTTACTGAAAATAAAACACGTATCATCAATAAAATATGTAAAATTTAAGTGGATGTGTTCAGGCTACCTTCCCTAATTTTGACTACTTTATCTGAGCTAACATTTAAGCCTGAACACTCCAGTATTTGCTTCAGCAGGAAATTATTTGGCTTTATGGACTTGGTGAGCAAACATTTTTTATTTCACCATGCATTGAGGAAATGAGCCTAAAATTGCCACAGTGATGCCAATTTTCGGACATGTCACCCTAAATCTGTAGGACTTAAAGGAAAGAAACAACCTTCTTTGAGAAAGAGTGGAAGTAGCAAAATAGAATCTTTTATTTGCTTTATCCCTATGAAAGAACGTCTTATGTGGAAACTCTGCTTTGGAAGACCAGTTAATTCCATAAGCCATGGAAGTGGAGGCTGCACAATGAAATCTTGTATTCACCAGACCATTGTGAAAAAAACGATGGGCTTCATGTATGATAATGGTTTAGGTCGAAGACATTCTTTGTTGCCTATAGCAACCAATAAGAGCCCCCCCTTTCATTTTTTCAGAGCACTATATGAAATGAAAGGGGAGCTGTGATTGGTTTCTATGGGCAACAAAGAAAGTCTTAGACCAAGACAGTTTTCATACATGTCCTACTATGTGTGTAGTTTGCACCTAAAGAAAAAATAAATTGACCCATAGTAGAAATGGCTGAGTGAAAATTCTTATGAAAGTATTATCTGTTGACAGCACACTAAAGAAAAAAGCAAGTTGATTCTTCCCGCTACAGAAATGCTTGCCACCCGATAGAAACTTCCACTTGTTATATCCCTATGAAGGATGTCCTCTTTTGGATTCACCCAAGGAAAACCTGGTTAATTCAGCTACAGAAGTGGAAGCCAAAACTATGTAACCTCTGTAAATGGAAATGCATTGCTTTAATTTCTAGGTATCATAATGTGAATTGCATTTCCATGCACAGCAATTTATGAAGATCAGTTACATTTCGCGAACAGATAACAGAAATCATATTTTAATCAATAACGTAGCATATAAATAAGACGTGCATAATATGTTGATGTAGGTTCCTGAGTAAAAAGCATTTTTATCTTAAATGCTTCCTTTATCTTACTGTGACCGTGCCAAGACGAGCGAGAATTATGACACGGTAATTATTATGATGGATGTGGAGTCAGTGAGTTATATTAGAGAGTATGCCTGCAAGAGAGGAAATCTTGCAGATTGTATCCTTTGCTAGTCATCGTACCTATGCTTTTAATAGCTCATATAGATTAACATTATGCTCACGGGGGATAATTATTCTTCAAATTTTCTTTCAGTTTCTTGATGATGAATATGAGAGAAAAAAACAGGAACAATCTGTTTTTGACTAAGTCATACTTTTGATCATCCACTATGCAGGTAACCACAAATTGAGATCATTATTTTGTAGTGTACATCAAAGAGTAAACCAAGTAATATATATCATAAACATTGTGAGCAACTGTGGTACATATTCACTTGTAAACTCAGCATTATAAATGCTTACAACAAATATAACCCCTTAGTCTTAAAGTTATTGGGCCTCATTTACGAAAACTGTCTAACAGTACGATTGAGTGCTGATTGGTTGCTATGGGCATCAGAGACAATTTTACTATTAGGTGGTTTTCATAAATGTTGTACATGGTCTCATGAAGACAACTCCTTTTTGAATCAGAGCTGGGATGGCTGATCACCAGAGGTCTGGCTTCTCTAACCAAGACTATCAACATGTTATTATTGGGAAAAACTTTATTTGGCAAGACATTTCCTATCTCAGACATTTAAATCATATTAATAGGATATCTCATAAATGTCTGATAGATGTGGATCCCAGAGGGGCGACCCACAACTATCGTGAAAATCGGGCATGTAGAATGGAGAGCAGGTTGTGCACACTACTCTACATACTGTTCTGTGGGACTTCCGAGCACATCAAAGCTGTGGATCATTAGTACTTGGATCTCCCATAGAACAGAATGGAGATCAGTAGACAAGCATGACCTATTCTCCATTCTGAACAGAGACTTTTGGTTTCTGGTTATCATCATAGATGTGGGTTGCAGAAGTGGGACCATTACCCATCAGACATTTATGGCCTATTCTGTTGGCCATAAATATCTGAGATGGGAACACTCCTCATAAAGAAGGGACTGTAGAGAAGGACCCTTATGTATGACATCCATATAACCTAAAGGGGCACCTGGACAGAGTGTACAGATTTAGCAAAGTTTAATTTAACAGTGATATCGAAGCTTTCTGTGTAAAAGGTTCTTAGATGTACACTATCTCACAAAAGTGAGTACATCCCTTAAATTTTTTTAAATATTGTATAATATATTTTCATGGAACAACACTGAAAGTATGACACTAATTCAATGTCAGTCTGACATATTCAGTGTGCAGCTTATATAACAATGTAAATTTGGTGTGCCCACAAAATAACTCAACACACATCAATGTCTAAACCACTGTCAACAAAAGTGAGTACACCCCTAAGTGAAAATAAAAGTAAAAAGGGTCTCATGTGACTTATTAGGCTATGTTCACACGGCCATCTGCGGGACGTAATTCAGTCCGTAATTACGCGCCGGAGTGCGCCAATTACGGGCTGAATTCGTCCCAGTAACTACGGTAATCCACAGTTCTCATAGAGAACTATGAATTATGTCTCCTCTCCCTGCTCGCCGAATACGCCGAGGGGGGAGATAATTCACATGTCACTTTCTAGCGGCGTATACGTGCCGCTAGCAGTGATTCTCTATGGGCCGGCGAGGTGCCGGCCCCCCGCTCCCTCCCCCGTTCCCGCCCCCGGCCACACGGCGTAACTGCGGGGGCGTAATTACGTCCCGCAATTAAGCCGTGTGAACATAGCCTAAGTGTTACAAGGTCTCAGGTGTTAATCGGGAGCCGGCGTGTTAAATTTGGTGTTAACACTCTTACACTCTCTTATACTGGTCACTGGAAGTTCAACATGGCACCTCATGGCACTGTCTGAGGATTTGAAAAAAGAATTGTTGCTCCACATAAAGATGGCTTAGGCTATAAGAAGATTTCCAGCATCCTGAAACTGAGCTGCAGCATGGTCGCAAAGGTGGTTTAACAAGGTTCCACTCATCATGGTGAGTTGAGTACATATGCTCAGCACATATCCAAAGATTGCCATTTCAAAATAGACAAATGAGTGCTATCAGAATTGCTGCAGAGGTTCAAGAGGTGGACTGGTTAACCTGTCCACCACTAGGTCTGACACCTTTACTCCGTTGGGAGAGATGTCATGGACTGGGAGATCCTTTTAATTACATCTTAGAGGGACTTCTGCCATTCATCTATCTCAAATTGACCTATAACCAGGGTCCTGTTCGAAGCGTTGTGCCATACAATGGCTATTCATATCTATTGCTCTTATTATACTGGGTTTTATCTGGTTATTCTGTACACATTTTTGTTTCCCTGATGAATCCCTTCACAAAGTTTTCTGAGGGGAAAACGCGTTCGTAATAATATTTGCTGTTGTTTATGTTGGACAAGCCCAGCAAATGTATTGTGTATATGATAGTATACGCCAACGAAACAGTTGGTTGTAATGGATAATGATATTAGCTCTCTGCTAAACACACCTGACAATACTATACTGGTTTATTGATTGACTCATGGTTGCCATCTTTTGCACGACAGTATACATCACAATGGGAGTTTAACAATTAAATTATATCTTATTCGCCTACAAACTATATGACGTTAGAACTATATAGTCATAGTCCCCTAGGGTTTATTTAGGCGGTACGAGGTTCGGGGACAGAGACACCTGATCCAGGCAGACTACCACCCACTCTTCTTTCTTGAGTTAGGTAGCGCATATGTTGTAAGGGATTAGAATTTACAATACTATGGTTATATGCTTTAAGCCGTATTGTTGCAGTGAGCACTATGTTTTCTACATTTCTTTATTTTTATTCATTTAGCGATATATACCATAAGAAGCTAAGTTTTATCCTTTCCTAAGGAATTTTATACCACCTTTTGCGTTGGTTTTTGTCTTAACACCTCTTTTTATACTGGCTCGACTATAATGCCCACCAAAACTGCCATCAATATGGTCTGAGCATGGCCGTTTCATCTCCAAAAGAGCCTCTTTTAAAGATAAAGTATAAGAAAGCACCTCACAGAACAGTTTTGCTGAAAGCAAATCAGATCTACTGAAACCATGTCCCTGTGGCTTCTGAATGGAGGACCACAGATAAACTTGTTGGGTCAGAATAGTCTGTCAAACACGTGTTTTGACTGCTACACTTGTACAGGAGTAACAAGAAACAAATGTACCTTGCCTTTAGGCAAGTGTGTAAGTTGTAATGGTTATGTGGGCTGTATGAGAAGTCTGCCGACTTGCTGTGGGGAGACTACAGTTTCATTAGAGTGATGCATGAATGCTGACAATACATAAAGTATGAAATCATAAAAGCAGATCCACGAGATCCCCATTCTTTCACGTGGAGAAAACTAAGCCCCACGGCAGTATCTTCCAAACATTATAACTCGAATTCATAAAACCTACTATCTCCCCCGACAATCGATGTCTACAAATCCAGCCGAATTGTCAAGGGCACTGTCGACCCATCTGCGAATACGTTAGTTAATGCGACTCCTCTGGCGACTACCTCTGGATGGTAAACACCAGAGGAAGCCGAAGTGCAGGACAGGATAGAAACTGCTGAAACGGACAACAAGAAACCGCGGGTGTAACTGGTAAAGGCAGAGTAAGCGCAGTCCCCCAGAGAGTAACGGGCTGTACACCGGCATGTAAGTCAAAGACAGAAACGCGCAATAGTAAGACACTACAGGGAAACGCTGGTGAGTGCGTACTGGAAACAACTGCGATTTCTCACGCACACCACAGCAGGCTAGATAGTCAATGCTCCATTAAAGAAAATCAACAACAATAAACACTGACCGAAGGTGTAGCAAAGGGAGGAAGATTTCTCCTTTCTTCAGCAAACTGAGGTCATAGTGTTCACTTAAATATTCATACTGTGATGCGCAGTGCACCGACGACAGAATATCCTAGGCGATGAGTCCCGAGATGGAAAGCAGGCTGGACTCTTCGTGAATACTGAGGCGGGCACCGCGCCTTTTAGTCCAGGTCAGCATGGACCAACATAGAGACCAGGACATGCGTGATAATCGAGAGTAGGACGGGCCAGTAGCAGATGACATTGCGGCATACCGCAGAGCCGGGACACCGGCAGCATAGCGTGCCACACTGCGCATAAAATGCTCAATACAGAGACAATCTCCTAACAGATAATAGGTGGCTGAACACTGGCCAAGCATATTTCCCAGACCTAAAACTACCTGACCTCATAACGCATCTGGAATGCGCCAATCCCTTCCCAAATATGACAAGTGCGAGGAGCCACATACGATCTCCACTAAAACATCTCCCCTCCAGCTTTGTGTGCGATCGAGTCACTTGACAGGGAGTATGTGAGGGATGGATTTTCCCAATAAGGCAACCTATGAAGCTCTATTGCACGCTCAAGACCAAGCATAGGGTAAGGAAAGTGGCTTTTTTACGAAAAATGAATTATTGCCAATCGACACTTTTGGGCAACAATTACATTTGTTGCCAGATGGATTAGAGAACACAAACCTGGCGAACTGGCTGTTTCAGTCTCCAGCTTACTTAGAGGGCCCACCCCAAATTTCTACACTAGTTTATCTCACCACAACGCAGAGTACCAACACCGCTACTTTATACATTCCGCCTCTAATCATTTCAAACATGTCATATCTTCAATGTTGTCCGTGAAAAAGAACATAAGTGACAATATTTATCCCAAAAATTGATGGGTGTACTTACTTTTGTGAGATACTGTATATGTATAATATCTATGTTTTATGTTCTCATAACAAAAGCCATTAAAACCTTTTGAGAAAGGTAGAGTAACTCTGTGACCTGAAATCATGGTGCATTATCTGTAAAGCTTATCTTTGCTACATCTACATATTAATAATTCAAACTGGCATTTAAGTGAATCACAGTATAATATCAACAAAACCATAATACCAACTGTAACTACATAGATGCAAAATCACAAAAATCTAATACTAAAAACAAAATAAATAAATAAAATCTTTTATGGTCGAAAATACATACATGACGATAGGTACATTTAAAAAGTAGGATAAAAAAAAAAAGCAGCAGTGATGGGAACGAATGCTCTCCCTTTTCTCTAAAACTCCCTTTGTTTACTCTCAGGTTGATTTTTCAATTAAAGTGTCACTTTTTTTTCCGAAATCGAGTGTAGCCTGCAATGACACAGACAGAGCGTTTTTCCAAGAAGAGAGAAACAGTAGCACCCAGCTTATCGATAGTGGTCTCTCAGCCAAGAAAATTGCCAAACTGCATCGTGTGAGGCTATGACAGCAAACAGAATATGAAATGAAGACTGTACATCCATTTAGAAGCTAAGAGGTGGACATCTGAAAGAATCAAGGGAAAGGGGTTCTATAGGGTCGAGAAATCGAAGGAGCTGTCAAGTTGGTGGAGGGAGCCTGATGCTATTGGGTTGTTTCAAAGCCAAAGGCAGTTGGATCCTTGGCCAGATCAATGGTGATGCTCTCAGTGCTGCGAGGCCTATATGAGTGAGTTATCCTAACAAGGATGATGGTTAAAACTTTGGAAACTCTAAGCAGAGTACTACATGGTGTATGCGAAAGAAAGGACGACATAGTTGTTTCTAACAACGATCTGAATCTATACTCGAGGTTCGGAGAGAGAAATGCTATCAATGACATCAAAGTAGAGCTTGCTTCTAACCACCGACTCACCTTTCAACCCCCATGAAACACAACTCTACCAAATCGACAACACTTGGAGCTACAGAGCTTCACAGGCACGAAAAAGCTGTACACTATACCAACCTGTAAGCAACTAGAATGTAAAAAAGAAAGAGCTTAGTTTTATGGCGAGGAGACTAATTAAATGGGAAGCTCTTTTACATTGAGGATTCTACACGTATCCTTTAGCGGCGTCCCCCATTAACTCCACAGGGAGCAACCAATGCGTTATAGTCAAGTGTTCGCGCAGGTGCGGGGCCAGCGTCCTTTATTGCGGGACGATGTCTCCCATGATGTGACTGATAGGCAGTATCCTGAGTAACATATGGGAATAGATGATAGCGGTTCTACTGCACACTTATCTATATGGGCCCCATCAACTAACCTTTTCCTAGAATTTGTCAATTTACATATTGTCTGTTTATCATTACCGAAGGCCATTATTTATTATTTTTTTATTTTATGTGGACTTAATTGTACATAGTCCAGTATTTCTCTACTCGAACCTATCAAGTGCTAATAGAGTTTACTTCTAATTTTCCACATCTAGATATTTCTTGAAAAGAATGTACTATTACGATTTATTCTATTTATTATTTGCCTAAATTCAAGTATTTTTACAATATCCCATTAGGACATTTATACGATAAGAAAAGAGAGTTTACTCATCAAGGTACCAATGAGGATAGAGGTTTAATCTATCACAATATAAAAGGCTGACCAGTCATTTTGCGAGGACTCAACTACTTGAGCCATGCTCATCTTTGACCACACACAGGTGTCAAGACTGCGGCCCACTCCATCTGTTAGGGAGAACCCACACAACTGCCATCATGCATTTGATATAATGCTAAAAACAGTGGGCATGGATGGGAGTTCATAAGTTTCCACAACAGCTGGAGGACGCGAGCAGCTATTGACACCCCCTGCATTAACAACACTCACACTCCATGTGATTTCCAATTGGGAAAACTGTCTGAGCCTTTATATTCCTTTTGAATACATGGTGCTTTATGGAAGGTAGACACACTTACTGCAATTTCACCATAATGATTTCAAACTGCATCCTCTAGCGGGGGTCTCAGGTTCACATGGCTGAGGCTTTGGATCCTTTTTTTGAAGTGGAATTGTCATTGAAACAGCAACAGAAAGAGCATCCAAAGCAGATTGCAATCTGCCTCACATTGTTTTTAGATCTCACAATGCTGCCTGAAGTCCACCTATACATTCAGCTTCAAAAAACCTAACATCTTAATTGCAATCTATGTCAAACAAACACCGAGAGCCCCTGCGTCCAGGCCTGCCAGCTTTTTAACATGTGGCTGAATCCATGCTGTTCAGTGCTTGATAATTTTCCCAACTGACTGATAAACAGCCATATAAAGTTACCCTGAGTGTCAAAACACTGAACAACCCTTTGATCTTTCCTTAATGTTTCACAGAAATCCTGAAACAGAAAGGGACAAGCTGAACTGGTTAGCTTTATCCACTATCAAACACCTGTTTATGTGTAATGCAACGCTGTTCCTGTAATGCATTGACTTTGAAAAGACAAGGATTATAGAGACAGCCATACTATAACTCATGGGACACATCGTTCTTCACCATCTGAAACCTCTGCCCTGAACCTATGTTATACACATCCAATGCCGTCTCATGCTACAAGTCCGCATTTCTACACGGACATGAATTTATATGTCCCTATCTGGTTGGTGTTCAATTGCGACAACTTGTATTTAATTGGGTACATAATTGCTGAAGATAATTCCCTAGATGCCTTCTATGTATATGAATATTGAAAGCAAGTATGATGTACTAGGAAGGTAAATTTGCATTGTAACAAAACAATTTCTATCCCAACACACTTTCCCCTCCCAGGTATGTCTGTTGAAAACCGTTATGACAATAAAAGTAGGGGAATTTACACCCATTTCTAAAACGACCGCCCGACCATTGATTTAGGGATTCCAAAACTCTGCACACTAATTTCTTAATATATCTCTACACGCATTCTCAAAGTCTTAAAGAAATTGAGCGAAATACAGTATGCATGTCTGACCCACAAGTTATCATGACCCGACAGTCACCAAAAATGCAGTAGGTTTGAATCTTTGGCAACTGTTGGGTTACAGCTTTGGCAACTTGCATTTTCCAATAGATTTACTTTTATTAACTGAGATGCATTAGAGCGCACACTGATGCTCCTATAATCCCAGCGGAAGTGTGTGTGGTGAAGTGGGAGAGGGTGGATAAACAATGGCTCTCGAATTGACTGGAGCCCACTTCGAAATTGTAGGTCCAGTTAACTAAGTTGATCTCGTTAACAAGCCGAGAGACAGATCCACCGCGAGCTCGAGCGAGTGTGGTCGAAGGGGAGGCAGTCGTGGTGTCCACCTATAGGAGGAATGCAGTAGCCAAGAACAAAGAGGAGGAACACAGTAGCCAAGAATGAAGTTGAGGAACGCAGTAGCCAAGAACAAAGAGGTGGGAGGGGCAGTCAGTCTTCTCCAGATAAACAACGTCTTCTAGCGGTGATCAGATTTCAGGCAACACCTCTGTGAGCAGCAAAAACAGTGCGCCGGATACAGAGGATTTGCACAAGTGCTGCAAAATTAAGGTGCTTCCGGCCTTCTGTTCCCTCCCTCTTCCTGTCTGGCTCCGACAATGAACTCACACACAGAACATTTCGGCATAGGAACTCACCGGGGGTACGGCAGGGGTATGCAGTTGCTACCGGGGCACACCTGCGCTTAGTGGGGGCCCCGGGGCAGCTGCTACTGGCGTCCGCTACCTCCCGTTAATGCCGCATCCTTGGGAACCCCCGCCGGCAGTGAAACTTAACCTCTCTTTAACAGTTCACTGACGGGCGGAGTACCGGGAGAGAGGCTGCTGAGCCCAGCGCAGTACAACCCACCTCTGGAACGCCGTGCCACCCACGCCCGCGCGATCATAGCAGCGCTGCTTTCGGTAGTAGCAGGACGGAGCCGCCGATCGCTCGCTCTACTCTGTTACTTCCCCCTGCCGCTCCTTCTGATGTCCCACGGTATGGCGAAGCCGCGGTGTGACATCAACAATCACACGAGCTCCGCCCGCGCTGAGCGCCAACAGGCTTGTCAGATGGAGAGACAGCAGAGCGGGAAGCGATGCGGCGGCATCGTGGTAGGCGTGGACCGAGGTTGACAGTAAGCTTTTTTTTTATGTATATCTACCCGCATATGCCTGCCTATATCCCCCCACATATGCCTGCCATATGCCCCCCATATGACCTGCCTATAGGCCCCCATATGCCTGCCTTAGACCCCCCATACGCCTGTCCTATACCCCCATATGCCTCTAGGGGCCTATACCCCCCATAATGCAAACCTATGCCCCATAATGCATGCCTATAGCCCCCCATATGCCTGCCTATTAAGCGCACCTCATATGTCCTGCCTATAGCCCCATATATGGCCAGCCTATACCCCCCATATTCCTGCCTATAACCCCTCATAAGGCCTGCCTATAAGCCCCCCGATAATGTCCTGCCTATAGCCCCCCATATGCCTGCGCTATAACCCCCCATAAGCCTACCTATACCCCACCATATGCCGTGCCTATAAACCCCCCATAAATGCCTACCTATACCCCCCCATGAAGCCAGCCTATATCCCCCAATGCCTGCCCTAGTAGCCTAGCCCCCCATATATGCCTGCCTATAGACCCATATGACCTGCCTATAGCCCCCCATATGCCTGCCTTATGACCCCCCATAATGCCTGCCTATAGCCCCGCCATATTGCCTGCCTTTTGCCCACATATGCCTGCCTATACCCCCATATGCCTACCTATACACCCCATATGCCTGCCTATATACCCCCCCATATTCACTGCCTATAATACCCCCCAAATTGCCTGTCCTATACTCCCCATATGTCCTGCACTATAGCCCTCCCCAAAACGGGATCTAATGCCTACCTATACAATACCCCCCATATGCCTGCCTATAAACCCCCATATGCCTGCCTATAGCCCCCATATGCCACACCTATACCCCCCATATGCATGCCTAGATCCCCCTATCTGCCTGCCTATAGCCCCCATATGCTGCTTATAGCTCCCCCATATGCCTCCTGCCCTAAACAGGCCGCCCTATATTGGCCGTGCCTGCACTATACATCACCCCATACGTGCCTGCCTTACACCCCCATATGCCCTGCCTCTACACACCCATAAAACCACTAAATGTCTGTCCAGTAAACCCCCACAAGCCTGCCTGTATAACCCCACAAGCCTGCCGGTCATACTTATACTCTGGGGCCCCATTAGCTACCATAAAACCTACCTAATATGGCCCCTATAGCCCTACCTAACCCCTGTCTATAACCTGTATGGCTCCCTATAGCTTACGCTCAACTCCCTCCTTGCCTAGTATGGGGTCAAAACCCTCCTATTGTCTACCTAGAAACCTTCCTATTTTTGGGGCCATCCATATACTCTCTATCTAAGACCTGCCTGCCTAAATGGACCCCATATAAGCCAGGGGGCAGTGTGCTGAAAAGTCAATGGATTCCCTAATATTTATGTGTTCTAAATCTGCAGGGACAATGTCGTGAGATGTCATCAAGATGGCAGACTCGACCTGATGCAGAACAAAAGACGAAAGTCAACGACGGTCAGAGAAAACCGTCACCTGTTTGAGTCCAAAGAAGTAATCTTCACTGTAAAATCACATATAAATGTCAGCACAGGTCTGTGGTACACTGCTCTCTACCACTATTTGGTCACTGTATTGGGTGGATATATACGTCCTGCAGAGCCTGTGTACACTAGTATATACAACTTTATGTCACAATATTATTAATATATTACTGTATTATTAGACAGTACTTGGTCTTTGTGATACTGTGGTCAGTAATAGTGTAGGGTATTCAATTCAGATCTACTATGAGGTTGGTAAATTGTGGTCGTGTTCTGTGGTATAATCAGGTGCCTTAATGTAATAGCGTTATTGTGTAATGTTGTAGTTAGTATAGTGGATTTGATTGGTAGCCAGTAGTGAGGTGATATGTATGGTGAAGTGTATTCGCCTCTTGTGTTATCTACATTAACTAACAATCAGTCCAGGTACATGGACGTGGTCATAGAGAGGGGGGGGGGGGGGTGGGGGGGGCCCATCCAAAAGTTTGCTATGGGGCCCTGGCTTCTCTAGTTACGCCCCTGCACACAGATATATATATATGGTTGCCTCTCACCTTCCTTCAAACCTGCCTGGAGTTGTGTGACATTCATCATCTGGTTCAGCAGTGCATTGTTTAAAATGAAGTAGTCATCAGTGTGTCATGTAGCCAAAGGATGCCCACTTCTTTGCCTTTTTGTGACTCTTCCAGTCTCTCTGTATCTCAGTGGCCACTTCCATAATAATAATAATAATAATCTTTATTTATATAGCGCCAACATATTTCGCAGCACTTTACAATTTAGAGGGTATAATTACGAAGACAAAAGACAGACAATACACAGATGGACAAAGCTGACTTACAGTTAGACACAAGGTGTTGAGGGCCCTGCTCGCGAAGAGCTATTACCAATCTAAGAGGGCTGCCCTGGGGTAACAAAGGAGGTAGAAGTGCTAAATTTACAATGGCCCACGCCATCGCCTTGTCAATAAATAGTGGAGGTTTACTAATAAAAATTTTGGTGAACCTGCCACCACTGAACTGTACATCCTATATACATATTAAGTGCCCTGTGAGTGCCCTAAGTGTAGGGAGTGACAAATGTGTGTGATAGAGGTGGGGTTAAAACAATTACAGTGGTATTGGTAGGCCTGCTGAGAAGATGTGTTTTCAAGACACTCTAAACTGAGCGAAGGCTGGGATTGCGTGCCTGATGGGTAACGTGGATAGGCATGTTCCAGAGAATGGGTGCATCACGGCAAAAATCTTGAAGAACAGGGGCATGGAAGGTTACAAGATGATTGTAGCGTAATTGATGTCCGTAGCTGAGCGGAGAGGTAGGCGTGCAGAGTGGTAGACAGAGATGCAGGGAGGAGATGTATGGGGAGTGCAGCACTGTGGAGCAGCTTATAAGAGTGAGAGTGATTAGCTTTATGCTGTATTCCAGTACTGGATTTGCATCCAGTTACACAGTGACTGACACACAAACACACATAGAGGCATCAGTCTATAGCGCTGAGAGAAAGAACCAAAGCCTGGCTACCTGCATTTCACAGAAAGATTGGAGGTGGAAGAAGTTAACAGCTGAAGGGAGACCAGATAAACAAGGAGTTACAGTAGTCAGAGGAGAGAATGAATAAGAGCAACAATGATATGTTTGAGTTGAGTTTCCACAGTGTAAAAGGACGGATACTGGAGATGTACTTGAGGTTCCAGGACAGAGCGGGCAAGGTGATTGGATATATGGGGGTGAAGGTCAGAATAGAGTCTAGAATAACCCAAGACGATCGGGCCAGCTGCCCTAGGTGTTATGTGATGCCACACACTGAGAAGAAATAGACAGTGGGGGTTGGTTAGCAGATGGGGGAAAAACAAGAAGTTCGTGTTTTGGTGAGTTTTAGTTGCATGATAGAGAGAGGACATATGTCCAGAGACAGCGACAGACAGTCACTGGTGGTTTTTGTAGCAGGGCAGGAGCGAGGTCACGGGAAAGCGGTGTATAATTGAGTGTCATCATGCATAGAGTGGTAGCTGAAGCCTAATCCTACTGATGGGGAGCTGTATATGATTGAGAAGGAGGAGTGGACCAAGAACTGACTCCCTGAGGGACCCCTACGTCAAGAGGGAGAGTAGAGGAAGTAAAAAAAAACCTGCAAATGAGCACACTGAGATAGCGATCAGAGAGGTCGGAAGAGAACCAAGCGAGAGCAGTGTCCTGGATGCCAATGGTGCTGAGGCATGCTGAGGAGAAGATGGTGATCAACAGTTGTCAAATGCTGAGAGAGATCCAAAGAACCAACAATGAGTAATTTGCCCTGATGATTTAGCAGTGGTGGATATCGTTAGAACTTTAACTAGAGCAGTTTCTGTGTAGTGTAAAGAAGCGAAACCTGATTGTAGATGGATCCAGAAGATACAGTTAGCAGAGAGAAAGCGGATGTAGGCGAGAGTGACCAGGAAATTCCAGGAGCTTAGAGATAAAGGGAAGGTTAGATGACTGTTCGTAGTTGGCAAGCACAGGAGATGTCCAGGAGGGTTTATTTTAGTAGGGGAGTTCTAAGTAGCCTGTTTAAAGGAGATGGGAAATCCCAGTGGAGAAGAGAGGTTATACAGATTGCAGTAAGGTGAGAGAAGAGGTAGCTGGAGAAATAGACTGGAGAAGGTGGGAGGGAATAGGGGTCCTAGAACAGGTGGTGGGGCGAGCAAGACCAGGAGAAGGCTGATACCTTCTTCTTCTGTCTTTTGGGGGTCAAGACTGAGCAACACACTATGGATGTGCGGGAGGGACAGGATGGGTTTTTTCAGCTTGGGGTTTGTGATGAGATGTTATTCGTATACTGGTTCAATTTGTCTTTGAAGTGAGTGGCCAGGTTCCTCACACACAGAAGTCATAGACCGGGTCCTGAGCTTTAGGCCAGAGAAGGGAGTGGATGGTGTCAAACAGGCTGATTTTGGGTGTTGTTGTGGTAAGGTTTGAGATGAGGAGGTGAATTATTTTTGTATGGCGCTGTGAAGAGCAGTGTGATAAGTCCTGAGCATGAATTATGTAGTGATAAAGTCTGCAGGTAGCTTCGACTTCTCCAGCAGACGCTCATCAGGCACCACCTGGAGCATCTTTGCAGGAACCGAGTCTGAGGTGTGTGCCCAAGGCCTGCCGGCGATCTGACTCTGGTGGTTACGTAGGTGTGACTGGTGCCAATAGTGTTTCCATGGTGGTTGTGAGAGTTATAGTTGTAATGTTTGACACCCAGGTGAGGACAGAGAGAGGGAGGAGATGGGGCCAGTGAGGACTGTATGGTGTCTATGAGTTTCCTGGTGTGTAAATGGAGCGGACATTTCTGAATGGGTGAAGGGCAGTGTCGTCCATACATATGCTGAGAATTGATAGTAAAGAGAGATAAGGTTATGGATCAGAGAGAGCATAAGGAGAATTTGGTGATGTTAGAACATTATGGAGAGACGCAGAAGACGCAGATCAAGAGAGTTTTTCTTCCCATCCATGTGGGGTGGGAGAGTCCATAAACTGCAAGAGGCCAAGAGTAGAGGTCAGTGAAAGAAACTGAGATGGTCAGAAGAAGAATGTGGTCATCCTGATGGGGATTTGAAATCAAACCCATGATGAGAGTGGTGATTGGGCATTTCAGAAGAGAGGAAATAGGGAGCCAGGCAGCGAAATCTTATCCAGAAATTGGAGGTGGGGTGAGCCGGGGTTCTGTACACAACCTGCGAGCTCTGATGGAAAAATGTGCGAAAGAGTCTAGAAAATGTTGGACTTCAAAAGAGGGATGTTAGTGAGGGAGGGTGCGGGAGGTAATGACCTGGTAAGTGCATTGCGTGGAAGAGAGAGTATGCCGACTCCCTCCACGCCCGGACTGTTTACTCGGGACTGGGGGTGTGGTGAACTTAGGCTCGGCCATAGTGTTGAGAAGCCGGCAAGGGAAGAAGCGGTGTCAGAGTGCTGAAGCCATGTTTCTGTTAGGCGCCTAGCACGTTGAGAGAGTTGGAGAGAAACAGGGTCATGAACACAGCATGTGAGTATTGTTTGCCAACAGATTCCGGGATGCATTCCACAGGTCACATTTAAAAAGGTGCAGGGAAAGACGTACATCGAATAATAGTCAGACAGCGATGTTAGCAAGGGTTTCTATGGAAGGAGGAAGGAAGTGGGATGAGCAGTAAAGGAAGGAGGGCCGGGGTTAGTAAGATGTCACCTGCAGCGTATAACAGGAGAATGAAAAGCGTCAGCATATGGTTAAGTGATGAAGTATTAGCGTAGTTTGTTCAGCACTATGCAAGCAGAAGGCCAAGGCGTATTTTGTGTGGTTAAAAAGGGAAACAGTGTGTGATGTTATACCTGGGTGAGGGGAGGATAGAGGCGCTGATATGATAGAATTGTCAGGGGTGAGACTGGGAGGTACAGTAGAAGGGGAATGGCTGCAAGGTAGATTAGCATTAGTGAGCATTGGTGAATGAGTTGTGGAATCATAAGATAGAGGTACTCACAGAAAAGCCGTTCCTCCTGGCCACCCTTATGCCCACTTCAGTCCCATTTCGTCATATTTCATCAATATCACTTACAAACTATCACTTTCAAATCAATAGCAATTTCAAATCATGCACTAATATAGATACGTTGACCAAGGTCAAAGATTGACCTCAGCTCACAAACTTGCCTGAATTGGGCTTGTTAAAATCAAAATTCAAATTGATCCCCTACATTTATTGAGCGATTCAAGGATCAAACACCTGTTGGGAATTTTGCCATTAAGCTTCTTGTTAGAGGTCAGCAAGTTAAGCAAAGAGCACTGAAACTTTGAACATTTTAACATGTGCATTCTAAATTTAAAAGATGGTCTCATTTAGTTCACTTAAAAAAATGTTCAAGAATTTTTATGGTCATCCTGAAATTTCAACCAAAAGCAAAATATCCCTAACTTTTTGTGAGTAGTGTAAATAAAGTATATTGCATGTATGTGCAGGCACAATTTATCAGTTTATGGTAGCTACAGTGCTTTATCTTGAAGGATGGCTGATGTAGCCTGCTGGTACTTATTGCAGCTGTGAAGCTATATGTACCAGCGTACCACATTAGATAACCTAGATATATACAGTCACAATTTATCATTTTACGACAGCTACAGTGCCTTATAAAGCAATCTGGGATTAAAAAAATAAATAAAAGATAAATAGCAAACCCAAAAATCCAAAAAAATCTTAAATTTCAGCAATAAAAAACTTAAAAAATAACATAAATTTTATTGCGATGTCTAAAATATTTCACTCTATAAAATGATGTTAATCTGTACAATGAAAACCCCAAAAAATAGAAAATAAAAACCATGCCAGAATTTCCTTTTTTATCCAGCCTCACACAAAAAACAGAATGAAAAGTGATTAAAAATAATTGTTGGTACCCCAACATGATGCCAATGGAAATGTTAACTTATGCAAATAAAAAGCCCCCACACATTGACAGAAATGATTTTTTTTTTACTCTTTGTAAAATAAAAACATTATTTTTTTGCCATGATTATGATTTATGGCTGCAAGGAGGGACCTGAAAAAGAGGTGTGACCAGAAAATGTGGGGGTGTGGTCTGTAAAATGGGGCAGCCGGATTGGCCCCCTTTTTGTAAAAATTTCGGGGGCCGAGCAATTACTGGGGACAAAGGCCTAAAAAAAGGCCTCAATAAACGCCTGTTTCGCTCTTTTTACACCCTGCCTAGGCAGGGATGTAAAGGAGGGCCATATTTAATTTTTCTTCAAAAATCATAATTTTAGAACATGTACATTCCCCAGCACCCCCAGTGGGGTAAAATAAAAATACAAAAAAAAAAAAAAAATATTGAATTCAAAACACCTCCCTTTGACCATTTTACAATCAAAATTATTTAAAAAATAAAAAAAAGTTACACAGAATTGGTATCGCTGTGACCTAAAAATAAAAAATTATTTTCTTGGTCATTTAGAAATCCCAAAAAATTGGAATTAAAAGAATTCAAAAAGTCCTCACTCCAACCCACAGACTGAAAAACAAAAAAATTTTGGTTGAGAAAATGGAATTTTACATTTCAAATTTAAAAAAATGAAAAAAATTTTTTTTTTTTTTAAAACTAATTAAAATTTTCCCCAAAATTTATTCACCTGAATGTACAACTTGCAGAATACAAAACATGTATTTATACAAACGTAAAATCAATAAAAAAAAATTCCATCAAAATCCCAATTTGTGTTTTTTTCTGTTCACCCCCCTGAAAATTTTTCGATTTCCCATATTTACAGTATCTCAAAAGTGAGTACACACCTCCCATTCTTGTAATTGGATTGTTTGTATAGGGGAATTGCTAGTCTCTATTTTGGTTGTGCACTCCACCCATTCACACAGTCTGTTTTTAATCAGAACAGAATGTAGCTGGGACCTTCTCTACCTGAAAGGATGGAGGTCTGAAAAGACACCAAATGAGATAAAATGTCAGAATAGGTTCCCATCAGAACTGAGGTCACCTTGTCATGGTGGATGGGGAATTACGGTTTTGATCAAAATTCTATGCTAAGAACGTCAAATTTCATATATTCTAAAGTAACAGTTATGTATTTTGAAAAAAATTACATTCCCTTTGACTTTTTTGGCATTTTCTAGAGTGTTGCTGATATTGTGTTGTGTTTGCATTGCTATACTGCCACGCCAGCGTGCACCTGTACTAATTTCTTTAAAATTGTTTTTGATGTGCTGACCAATTTTGGATTTTTGGATCATACTTACACTCTCTCTTACTTTTCACTGGAAGTTCAACATGGCACTTCATGACAAAGAACTCTCTGAGGACCTGAAAAAAATTCAGCAGACTATTCAGTAGTTTAACAAAACAAGTTTGGAACAGGCTTCGCCATGGATGACCAAAGAAGTTGAGTGCATGGGCTCAGCGTCATATACAGAGATTGCCTTTTCAAAATAGATGTATGAGTGCTGCCAACATTTCTGCAGTAATTAAAGGGGTAGTAAGTCAGCCTGTCAGTGTTCAGACCTACGCCACACACTGCATCAAATTGGTCTGCACTGCTGTCGTCTCAGAAGAAAACCTCTTCTAAAGATGTATCACAAGAAAGCCCACAAATCGTTTGTTCAGGACAAGCAGACTAAGGACATGGATTACTGGAACCATGTCCTTGCGGTCTGATGAGACCAAGATAAGCTTATTTGGTTCAGATGGTGTCAAGAGTGTGTCACAGCAAACAGGTGAGGAGTACAAAGACAAGTGTGTCTTGCCCACAGTCAAGCATGGTGGTGAGAGTGTCATGGTTTGGGGCTGCATGAATACTGTCGGCTGTGGAAGCTACAGTTCATTAAGGGAACCATAAATGCCAACATATACTGTGACATACTAAAGCAGAGCATGATCCTCTTCTTTCAGAAACTGGGCCGCAGAGCACTATTTCAATATCCAAACACACCTCTAAGATGACTCCTTACCTGCTAAAAAAAAATAAGAGTGAAGGCTCTGGACTGACCAAGCATGTCTCCAGACTTAAACCCTATTGAGCATCTCTGAGACATCCTCAAATGGAAGATGGAGGAACGCAAGGTCTCTAACATCCACCAGCTCTCTGATTTCATCATGGAGGAGTGGATAAGAATTTCAGTGGCTGCAACCTGTGAAGCTCTAGTGAGCTCCATGAACAAGAAAGTTAAGGCAGTGCTGGAAAATGATGGAGGCCATACACAATATTGACCCTTTTAGACATTGATGGCTGTGTGTGAGTTATTTTGAGGGCATAACAAAATTACACTGTTATATAAGCTGTACACTGACTACTTTACATTTTATTAAAGTGTCGTATCTTCAGTGTTGTCTCATGAAAAGATATAATACAATACTTACAAAAATGTGAGTGTTGTATTCACTTTTATGAGATTTTGTATATAGTATCTTCAATAGCAGCATTAAAAAGTGCATTATATTTGTTAAGGTGATTTGGAGCTAAGTATTAAAGAAACAGAAGTCTATAACTGCTATAAAAGATTTAATAGGAAATCAATCAGCACAGAATTTTTGGACCTGTTTCGGTAAAAAACACAAAGTGATGTTCAAGGGTGAACTATCATTTTATGTATAGAGCAGTAGAAGTCGCAATCATATTAACTTCAATGGCACAGTACACATTTCCAAGTCCCATATGAGATAGATATTTAAGGAAAAGTCCCTTGCTAAGTAAGATTTTTATTATCTTCATTACAAAAGCCAGTGCATGAATAGTTATTTGAATTTTCATTGAAAATATGACAGTAACAGGATCCTTCTTATTCTCACCCTGTCGTGTTCCGTGTCTGTGAAGTCCAAAAAAAACCCATCTGATTCCCTGATATTCAGAGTTTACTGACATTTATGCTTCCTCTGTTAGAGAATTATAAACTGAATAAATGAATAACCATGTAGCTAAAGGAAACCATCTGGATCCTTCAACATGACAGCATAAACCCCTGCACTGCGGATAACAGACAGTTCACAAGACAACCCTTGAGCTTATTGACCTGGAATATGTTGTTTCTGAACAAATATTTTTAGGCCTTGTAGACACTTGAACTAAATATAAAGCTAAAGTTGTCTACTTAAAGCTGTGATGCTCAACCATGGCAGTAGATATGCGCAAAACTGATGCTTCCCATAAATATCAATAACCTGCTTAGAGTGGCTTTCTCACTATGCAGTTTCACAGAGCCACTGCCGGCTTTAGATTCACACTTCCAGTTCAGACTGTCGATGGGTCTATAGCAGTAATTGACACAGCTCTGCTGTTCCTACCTATTCCTTTTACACTGAAGAGACTGGGGAAGATTTATAAAGTGTACCATACAAGGCTAAAGAGCTCTAAAGAGTGAAAGCTTCTCATTTAGATTACAGGACTCTGCAGGAGATGACTCCCTATGAAAGGACTGACTGACTAACAACAGCTTAGAGCAATGAGAGATCGTCAGTAATCAAAGAAACTTGTGTGCTGTAAGAGGAGATAAAATCTTCTGTCTCCTGACTAAAGAAAAATCTGTATAGCAATTGAATTGGTAATAGTCTTCATTTACCTTTCCCTACATGTTTAAAGCTAATCATTGTAGTGAGAAAACCCTTTTAAAGGAACATTGTGGGTAAAATTATTGAATCTTTTTTTCTACAAACACATTTCAGTTGGCCTCAATAGAAAATTAGACCTAATTCTCCACAATTACACTATAGAGGAAGGTATGATTTAGGTCTGGTTCATATCTGTATTTAGCTTTCCATTGCTCTATTCTGTTTGGGAATCAAAAAGAATGGTGGAAATCTGATGGAGAGGACCAATCCATTTTTTTTCCCTATGGATGTGTATCCATTCTTAGATCCATGAAGGAGCATTATACGGAAGGGTCACTTGTAATGGCCATATATTTAATGTGTGTTACTATCAAACATAGCTGCAACAATGTTATTCATTATTACAACAAGGATAGCTATGAAAACACACTACACACTTTGAACTAATAATGTAACAATGACACCATTGTAAATAGAATATCTGGCTTTATTTTTACATCTTACAATGCTAGTAGAACAATTATTTTGCTGTATGTATCATATAATTCTGGGACATTTTTATCCTCAATGTGTAGTTTTCCACTAATATATAAGGTAACAATCTAGTACAAGGATTTCTAATCATTATTTTTAATAACATGTATAATAATAATAATTTAAAAATGGAACATACCAGGGGCATGGCAAGAATACATTATAACTAGTGACAATATGCCTCTTTGCTTACATCTTGCACTTTTTTTGTATAAATTATGTACTATGCACAATTTCTTATATAAACCAATACTATAAATATATTTATTTTCCATAGAAGTGTATATGAAATCCTGTATAGCCAAACTCATTAATAATGTTCTGCTAATTTGGCAAACAATTGGTTATCTCCCAACATCACTACATCAAGGGAGGAGCAGTTCCTAGCACTTTGCTGTGAGCAAGGACCAGATTAAGATCTGAAATGCGTTGGCCCGAGCGTTCAGAGGCAGCGCTGGCTGGAGCAAGCAGTACGGAGCGCCGATCGCTCCGCTCTGCTACTTCCCCTGCCGGCGCTCTGTGGTCACGTGGGCGCGCGCGGTGATGTCACATCACCGCGCCGTCCGCGCGGAGCGCAGAGGCTACAGGGAGAGCAGCAGACAGGAGCAAGCGACGCATCGGGGTAGCGAGGACCGAGGTGAGTAAGTGATTTCTTATCTTACCTAACCCATATGCCTGCCTATACCCCCTCATATGCTTGCCTATACCCCCCCATATGACTGCCTATACCCCCCCATATGCCTGCCTATACCCCCTCATATGCCTGCCTATACAGCCCCCATATGCCTGCCTATACCCCCCATATGCCTGCCTATACCCCCCATATGCCTGCCTATACACCCCCATATGCCTGCCTATACAGCCCCCATATGCCTGCCTATACCCCCTCATATGCCTGCCTATACCCCCCATATGCCTGCCTATACAGCCCCCATATGCCTGCCTATACCCCCTCATATGCCTGCCTATACCCCCCATATGCCTGCCTATACCCCCCATATGCCTGCCTATACCCCCCATATGCCTGCCTATACAGCCCCCATATGCCTGCCTATACCCCCTCATATGCCTGCCTATACCCCCCATATGCCTGCCTATAACCCCCCATATGCCTGCCTATACCCCCCATCTGCCTGCCTATACCCCCCATATGCCTGCCTATACCCCCCATATGCCTGCCTATACCCCCATATGCCTGCCTATACCCCCCATATGCCTGCCTATACCCCCCATATGCCTGCCTATACCCCTCCATATGCCTGCCTATACCCCCCCCATATGCCTGCCTATACCCCCATATGCCTGCCTATACCCCCATATCCCTGCCTATACCCCCCATATGCCTGCCTGCCTATACAGCCCCTATATGCCTGCCTGCCTATACAGCCCCCTATATGCATGCCTGCCTATACGCCCCCATATGCCTGCCTATACATCCCAGATGCCTGCCTATACGCCCCCATATGCCTGCCTATATGCCCCCATATGCCTGCCTATACAGCCCCCATATGCCTGCCTATACCCCCATATGCCTGCCTATACCCCCCATATGCCTGCCTATACCCCCCATATGCCTGCCTATACCCCCATATGCCTGCCTATCCCCCCCATATGCCTGCCTATACCCCCTTGCCTGCCTTTACCCCCCATATGCCTGCCTATACCCTCCCCCATATGCCTGCCTATACTCCCCCATATGCCTGCGTATACCGCCCCCATATGCCTGCCTATACCCCCCCATATGCCTGCCTATACTCCCCCATATGCCTGCCTATACTGCCCCCATATGCCTGCCTATACCCCCCATATGCCTGCCTATACGCTCCCATATGCTTGCCTATACCCCCATATGCCTGCCTATACCCCCCATATGCCTGCCTATACCCCCCATATGCCTGCCAAATACCCCCCATATGCCTGCCTATACCCCCTATGCCTGCCTATACAGCCCCATATGCCTGCCTATACCCCCCCTATATTGCTGCCTATACAGCCCCCTTTATGCCTTCCTGCCTATATGCCCCCTTATGCCTGCCTATACGCCCCCATATGCCTGCCTATACCCCCTCATATGCCTGCCTATACGCCCCCATATGCCTGCCTATACGCCCCCATATGCTTGCCTATGCGCCCACATATGCCTGCCTATACAGCCCCCCATATGCCTGTCTATACAGCCCCCATATGCCTGCCTATACAGCCCCCATATGCCTGCCGGTGCCCCCCATCTGCCTGCCTGTACCCCCCCCCAGGCCTGCCTGTACATCCCCACATGCCTGCCGTATACCCCCACATGCCTGCCGTATACCCCCACAAGCCTGCCTGTATACCCCCACAAGCCTGCCTGTCTACTTATATGGGGCCCCTTTAGCTACCTAAACCCTACCTATATGGCCCCTATAGCCCACCTTAACCCCTGTCTACCTGTATGGCTCCCTATAGCTACCTAAACCCTGCCTGCCTATATGGGCACTCTATTGGCTACCTAAACCTTGCATATTTGGGCCCCATATATCCTATCGAAACCCTGCCTGCCTAAATGGACCCCATATAGCCAGGGGGGCAGGTGCTGGAAAAGTCAGGATTCTAAGATATTTGTGTCTAAATCTGCAGGGACAAGTGGTCGGGAGATATCATCATGATGGCGGACTGGACCGGATGCAGAACAAAAGAGACAGTCAACGACTGATCAGAGAAACGTCACCTGTGAGTCCCAAGATGTAACTACACTGTAATCACTTATATGTCTACAGAGCCTGTGTACACTGGTGTCTACCACTATATGTCACTGTATGGAGGTAATATACAGTCTGCAGAGCCTGTGTACACTGGTGTCTACCACTATATGGTCACTGTATGGTGGTTATATACAGTCTGCAGAGCCTGTGTACACTGGTATATACCACTATATGGTCACTATATTATTATATATTATTATTATTAGACAGTATTGGTCTTTGTAGACTGATCAGTAATAGTGTAGGGTATTATTCAGTCACTATGTGGTGGTAATTTGTGGTCATGTTCTGGTGGTATAATCAGGTCCTTATGTAATAGCGTTATTGGTAATGCTGGTCTTAGTATAGTGGGATTTGATTGGTAGCAGTATGATGGTGAGATGTATGGTGAGGTATTTGCCCCTTGTATTATCTACATTATCTAAAAGCATGTCCTGGTACATGGTCGTGGTCAGGGAGGTGGGGCCATCCAAAAGTTTGCTTTGGGGCCCTGGCTTCTCTAGTTACGCCCCTGGATGGAGTAATGATACCAAGTTTTGCCATAATTTCCCTCACTGAGGAGTTGTCAGCCGGATATTCCCCTAGAGTCACACCGGAGTATTTTCACAAATAGAGCCTACCGCTCTATTCACATTTGTTGAAACCTACAAAAGAGCAGAGCACCACATAGGCCCGAATGTCTATTCAAAAGCTTGATTATCCCATTAATAATGGTGTATGCTCACCTTATCGTATTGTGCTAGGGTACAGTATCAAACAAGCATAGAAATAAACATTCTAAAGTACAGCTGTAATCTTCTCTTAAATTTTGGATCTGCCTGGAATTGGCAGCATACAGAAATTTAGAAGCATATTGGACGAAAAGGTAGCTACCTTGTGGTCGCGATCAATAAAATGGGTAATTATTTAATTACAACCTAAGTTCAGGCTAAAAAAAATATTGTATTCTCTAAAATATGGGTTAAAAAGTAACATGATTTGCGGTCACTTAAACTAGAGAATAAATGTAGAAATGTAGTAACAAACAGTTTAAATAGCCAAAAAGGCAATGAGATGATGCTCATGACAGGAGGAGTGAAGGTTAGAAAATAGATACATTCTTAGAGTGGTTTTCTCACCACAATGATTAGCTTTAAATATGTACTGAAAGGTAAATAAAGATTATTACCAAATATATTGAGATTTTGTATGATTTAGAAGATAGAGGAGTTTATCTACTGCGTGTGTACAAAAGTTTCTGTAGGTTACTGACCACCTCTCTATTCTCTCTCTCTGCTCTCATTGCTCCAGCTGCCCTGTCCAACCATGGTGGCTCACTCGTTGCTGAGTGTTACCTCCAGCACAAAAGCTTGTTAATCTATGTTACATTAACTCTGTAGAGTTCTGTAACCTTGTGGACTGTTCCAGCGTTGTGTCCATTATTCTGTAAGATGCAGTAGTTTCAGAGCATTTAATATTAAAATCTGTCAGGTTTCTTCATGAGCGGATGCTAGCCCCGTTGCTCACTCACAGTTAATTCTTCTTATAAGGGTGCTGTTTGCAGCTAACACCAGGCAGTTACAGCGTGGGATGGTGCCGGTTCCATCGTTCGCTATTTAACCCTTTAGATGTTGCAGCAACATGGTCTCGGCATCTAAATGAATGAGAAACTGTGCCGCGAAACGCTGCTCACTCCGATTGGAGCCTCCGCAGCGAAATCGAGGCGTTATGATCGGTCAACATGGCAACTGGAAGCCTTGTGAAGGCTTCCATCGCTGCCATGTTCCTGCCCCAGACAGGAAGTACTGAAACCGCCAAATTGGTACCCCCTAATGCATTGTCCATACAATACATTAGGTTGTAGAAACTATTGGGCCCTCTAGTGGTGAAGCACCCTAAGGGGGCTCAAAGTTACAGTAAAAAAAAAAATGTTTTAATGTGTAAAAAATTAAAAAAATTAAAAGTTCAAATCACCTCCCTTTTGCCATTTTACAAATAATAAAATAAAATAATAAAAAAAGTTACACATATTTGATATCACCACGTCCATAAAAGTCAGATCTATTAAAATATAACATAATTTATTCCATACGCCAAACAACGTAGAAGAAGAAAAATTCCAAACAAAAATAAAATTGTGTTTTTTTGGTCATTTTACGTTCTCTAAAAATCGGAATAAAATTGATCTAAAAAGTCTCATATATTCCAAACTTGTACCAATAAAAAGTACACTTCAGCCCGCAAAAAATGGTCAAGTCCATAGGTGTTCATACAAAATATTTATTGGTCACAGAAAATGGCGCCATGGCGCAAAGTAAAAGAATTTAAAATGTTTGGAATTTTTTTTACATTACCAAAACATAACAAAAACCCTACATGTTTGGTGTTGTCGGAATTGTATCAACCTTCAGAATACAGGGAACACATCCCTTATACCAGAGAGAACTCCACCCCTCACAAGTACTTTTTTTTCACATTTTGTCCCACTTGGAATTTTTTATATTCTATTGTACAGTGAATAACACCATTAGAAAGTACATCTTGTCCCGCAAAATAAAAGCCCTCATAATCTTAGATAGGTGGAAAAATAAAAAGTTATGGCTCTGGGAAGGCAAGGGGGAAAAAAATGAACGTATTTACCCCCCCAAAAAAAAAAATGTAAGGTCCTTAAGGGGTTAAAGTAAACAAGATTAATATTCAAATCAAACAATGGACAAGGATACTTTTTTATGTTTTCTGATTCATCTAAATTCCCTTTTCTGGAGATGACACTCAAGAACAGAGGAGGTGGATTTGTAAGGGATTGTTACCGATATCCCAGCATGTTTATTGAAGAATATATGGTTATCAGCCATTGATGGCATAGGATAGGTGCAGGTCCCACCTTCAATGCTTCATTAGCATAAGACACATAAATGAATAAAATGTCAATTTCTTAGGTATGTTTAAATTATCATAGCAAATATGGGAATGTTTCAGCTGGTTTTCTCAAGGCCTATTTGACAATGTTAAAGGGGTAGTCTCACCATGCTGTTTCAAAGAGCCACAGCCAGCTTCAGACTCAAACTTCATGTTCAGGATGTGGGTGGTTCTACAGCAGTTTTTGGCATATAAACTTTACTAACCCCAGCTATTTCTTTTGCTGCCATGTGACTGCTGGAGATTTAGAATCTGTAGAGTACAATGCTATAGAGCTCTAAGGATTAGAACTTGACATTAACTTCAGTAAACAAGCTCATGTGTAATAAATAAGACTAAGCAGAGAGTGACTCACCGTTGACAGCGGCAGCTTGAAAGAATCTTAAAAGAGAGAGAGAGCAGAGAGAGGTAATCTGTTACCAAGAAAAACATGTGTACACTAGCAGAAGATAAAATCTTCTTTATCTCCTGAACAAAGCAAAATGAAAGCAGCAATGTATTTGGTAATAGTCTTAATTTACTGTTCCCTACATGTTAAAAGATAATCATTGGGGTAAGAAAACCCCTTTAAAGGAGATGTCCAAAATTAGAAAAATATGTATTTCTTTTGAAAATAGCACCACCTCTGTCACAGGATTTCTTTGGTATTGCAACGTAGCTGCATTCACTTCAATGGAGCTGATCAGCAATACCGTGACATCCTGTGACAGAGGTGGTGCTGTTTTTGCAAGAAAGTAGCCATGTTTTTCTACTCTGGATAACCCTTTTAAGAGTTGCTGTGGGAATTCTGCTGGAAGATTCTGTTTAAGGACGTTTGCCTTCTTTTCTCAATCCTTTTTGCACAGAAAGCTATTAACAAACTTTAAAAAAAAATGATTAAAAACTTGAAAAGTCAATAGGATAAATCCATTAAATTGATCTAGAAATAGGATTTTAGACTCTGCTTACTAATTTATTCTCCAAGCATTTTTTAGGCGATTGAAAGCAACTACCTGAGAATTTTAAAAGTCAGCTTTATCAAATCTCAGCAAAACACCAGCGCTGTGGTTTCAACATTTATTTACTGTTGATAAAAATTCAATTTGTCATTTAATGCTTATTACCGTATTAACACAAGGAGGTTAAGATGTCTGCAGTTAAAAGATATATGAAAAACCTCATCAGAAATTATTGGCTGCCTTCAGCATATTGTTTAATAACAAACTGTGATAAATGTATGTCATTCCGGGCTGTACTGAATCAATGGTATCATCTATTGCAGACCACGCATTTTCTGTGGGACATGTGAACAAGGAATGGGCCTCTTTGCATTGTCAAAGTTCTTACAAAGTGGTAATTTACTGACTGCTGCATTAACTAAAATATGAAATATTTTGTAATGTTATAAACAAAACATGTGATAACCGACTATCTCTGGAGAGGGAGGGATTAGACTTTGCACCTGCATCAGGAGGTGGTGTCATATTGACAAATACTGATTATGAGAGAGAGCCCCAGAAGGAGTTTAAATGATATTGTAAATATACAGTACATGCCACTGTTATCATAAATTGTCTTCAAATATCATTTAGCTCATTGGTTGGGAAAATTAG
The DNA here is from genome assembly GCA_025379985.1 of Phyllomedusa bahiana. Taxonomy (NCBI): domain Eukaryota; kingdom Metazoa; phylum Chordata; class Amphibia; order Anura; family Hylidae; genus Phyllomedusa; species Phyllomedusa bahiana. Next base: position 57,418 of record JAODAL010005379.1, on the reverse strand, counting down.
TTTTTCCAGATGTTGGGAGGTTAAAACTGCCAGCATCCCATACAGGATGCTGGGCATTGTCGTTTTCCAGCACTTAAAGAGACACATGTGCTTGAGATAACTGATTCTTAATCTTTTCCTACTAGGGGAGACATGTATGATCAAGTGTTTCACCCTTTTCTGGCGTAAAATGTGCCAAAGTTAGCAGTCTATGATGTCTAATGTGGCAAACGAATGTGTTAGGCGCATTGTTCATAAGACTCAACACTTTTTAATACGCCTAACATGAGGGGGTGTTCTGGGGGCGTGTCGCACCACACTCATATTATTAGACACATATATAAATGTTGTTCGGCAAAACTATGCCTATAACTGCTGGGACAGGCAGACCTATTTCAATGTGGTCTGCCTTAGCCAGAGGAGTTGGTGGAGCTAGATTAGGGCATCCATAGCAATATGACCAAAGCTGAATTTTATAAACTTTAATAACGTTAAAAATATAACATACAAGTAGTTGCTAAAAAGCATAGAAAAGTAGGTGGAATACTTATCAGAGTATCCGTGCGACGTTTCGAAGGTAGACTTCTTTATGATGCTTGATAAAAAAATCTACCTTCGAAACGTCGCACGGATGTGCGGACCGGCCGGACGTCATACTCATCTTTCCTATTCATGCGGTGATGAACGTCGGCTCACTACATCGACTCTGATAAGTATTCCGCCTACTTTTCTTTGCTTTTTAGCAACTACTGTTGTTTAAATTTTACGTTATTTAAAGTTTATAAAATTCAGCTTTGGTCATATTGCTATGGATGTCTTAATGGCGGGGATGGTAAACCCGCATGGACTTGAAGCATAGGCGGCTACTTCAATATACATAATAGGACTTTGCAACCAAAAGGAGCTAGATTAGGGCACACAATGCACATAGTTTCTCAACTTACACCAGTGCAAAAATAAAAAGTAATTTCTGATAATTATCAAACTATATAAAATAAAATTATTTACATTTAATAAAAAATGTTGTCATATAAAATTAATATAAAAATATACAAAATCCCAAAAATATAAAAATATCTCCTGTAATTTTTTTTTACAATTAATAGAATCTAAAACTAATTTGACATTAAATAACCCACTGATGATGATGTTCAGATTTTTAAATTATAAATTTTTACCACAATAAATCTGAAATTAATTTTTGCTGCTCTCCCCTTTATTCTACATATAGCAAGGGCTGGCACACCACAGGTTTTGCTGGGACCTGTAGTTCACCAAGCAAGATCAGTACCATCGTTTCTATTCACTGACATGCTATTCTAATGACTTTTCTTTTTTTTCCAGCCTAGCTATAGCCTTTATACATGTTTGGCACATTACTTTTGTGCCTAAGTTCCGTAATGCGCCTAAGACATAGGCAAGGTGCATTGAACTGTAGACACTATTTATGAACATACAAAAAGCACTTTCATACATTCAGGTGCATTTGACACTGAAATAAAGATGCGAAAATGCACTTCGATCCACCTAGTTCCATACATATCTCCCTAGGTCTTCTACAACCAGAACATGGTGATGCCTGGGTCACACCACTGATGGGTGAAGTCAGTTCTAAAAGTAAGATATGGCACCCAGTGACATAAAGAAGACCTGAACCCCACTCCTGCACCTTAATGTTAAAGGCATTGCTTTAGATTGATAAAGTGTATATATAAAAATTAATATATATAAATATATAATATAATATATATATAACCAATACTTTTCTTTTATTGGTAGTTTCCTATTCCTATTTAACACCTGATTTCTCTATAATTGGGGGGAAGGATGGGGGCAGTTAAAAACTTTTGCTTCGTCATCCATTATCATTCCCCCATGTGAAGCATTGGGTGTAACATACATTGGGGTGGATGTGTTCTCTATCCTCTATCCTTTCTATGTTCTGTGTATATAGGATTTTGTTACTTTTGACTATGTGGGCAATTTGGAGTACATTATATGGGTTTATGTTATACTTCAATGCTCCTTATCGGGCACTTCAGAATATTCCTATGCATTTGTGCTTTCTATATGGGTGTGACTATGTGCAATAGGTAAGAATCACTGAAAATCAATGTGCAATATGCAATCAATGTGCAATATGTATTTTAGCTTTTTTATTTATTTATTTTTTAATGTGATTTAATAAAAGAAAAATTTTCTTATACTTTGTCTTGTACATATATATTGTTGTTTGCATATGTTTATTTATGTGTTCTTATAGCCCATATATTATAAATAGATTTGTTGCTAAATATTCAAAAAGTAATGTTTCTAATACATGAGGGGCCTCGAATCAACAATTTAAAGTAGTCAACCAGAAATTAGAGTTTACAAGTACTTATTGCAGCTTACTTGAAGAGGAAATAGATAGGGGCAGATTAACTAAAACTGGCTAATGGACAGTGTGAGATATAAACTGAGAATGGAGAGTCTAGGAATGGACCAAATTTATCACAGTGACCCCTGCTGTTTCATACATTTGGTGCATCTTTAGACAGTGGTGCAAATTGTATTGGTAAGTCAGCCCCACAGACATTCTGGACCACTGTCACGGGTGTCTCTGCGACCACCATATCGGGTGGAAGGCACACCCGCACCCCAGCGGCGTCTCCCGCTGCGGGCACGCTTGCAGCACCCTTCACTTACCTCGCCGCGCTCCTGCTGTGCTTCGGGCGCGCGTCTCTGCTGCTGGCCGGACGCGCGCGGCACTGCAGCTCTATTTAAAGGGACAGCGCGCCAGTGATTGGTTTCACCGGGCGCTGACCCTATTTAAGTCCTGCCCCTTCCTTACCACCTTGCCGAATTGATAGTGCCCTGTGCCTTAAGACGAAGCGTTCCCGAGTATCTTGTTTGTCTACTGTGTACCGTACCTTCGGCCTCCGTCCCTTGACCACGAACCATTGCCATCTGTCCTGACCTTTCTGCCTGTCCTAGACTACGAACCTGCTTCACGATTCTGTACCGTGCAACACCCCGGCTGCCACCGCAAGCAAGTCACGTTAGGGGTAGCGACCTGGTAGCAATCCGCCGCAGCAAGTCCATCCCACTTTGCGGTGGGCTCTGGTGAAAACCGGACATACTTAGATTCCGCTCCCTGGCATGGCTTACACCATCGCTTGTGGTGGTCCAGAGGATCCACTTCCACTTACCGTTACAGTTCGATTCCGCCATGGATCCCACCAAGGTGCCTCTACCGAGCCTTTCTGACATCACCACCATTGTGGCCCAACAGTCGAAACAGATCACTCAGCAAGTGCAGCAGCTTAACCAGCTGTCTTCGATGATGCAGCAGCTCCTCACCACTAAGCAGCAGCAGTCGGCTGCTGTGGCTCAATCTCTGGCAGACGCTCCAGGGATGTCCGCCAGTCCTAAACTCCGGTTGTCCATGCCGACGAATTTGATGGGGACCCACAGGCCTGCAGGGGCTTCATCACCCAGTGCTCCCTCCACGTGGAACTTATGGCAGGACAATTCCCGTCGGAAAGGTCCAAGGTGGCCTTCGTGGTCAGTCTCCTCTCTGAGAAAGCCCTGGCCTGGGTGACTCCACTCTGGGACCGAGGCGATCCGGTCATAGCTGATCTTGTGACATTCCTGCTGGAGTTCCGCAGTGTCTTTGAAGAGCCTGCCCGCGCATCATCTGCCGAGACCGCATTGCTGAACCTGCAGCAAGGGAACTCCTCCGTAGGTGACTACGCTGTGCAATTCCGCACACTAGCTTCTGAGTTGGCTTGGAACGATGCAGCATTGTGCACCACATTCAAGAAGGGCCTCTCCAGCCAGATTAAGGATGCCCTCGCCACCCGGGACCCTCCGTCTTCATTAAGCAAGCTGATAAATCTGGCGACCCGTATTGATATTTCTCGGAGAGACGGGAGGAGCTCCGCCAAGAGCGTGAACCAATCCAAACACGTCCTCTACCCCGTCTTGCACCGGTGTTTCTTCGGCCTCCACTGCCTCCTTCGCAGTCAGCCATGGAAGAGGCCATGCAAGTGGACAGAGCCCACCTGACTCCGCAAGAACTGACTCGACGACGTGAGGAGAACCTATGCCTCTATTGCAGCAGCCCTGAACATCTCCTCAGAGGTTGTCCGCTCCGTCCGCAACGTCCGGGAAACGAGCGCACCTAGGCTTCGTGGGAGAGGCATCCCTAGGTGTGAGCAATCCCTCTCCACGGCTCATGCTCCCGGTTCTGATTGCAACCAATTCCGGGATCTCGTTTCAAGTGGCTGCGTTTCTGGATTCTGGATCCGCCGGGAATTTTATGGATGCAACTTTGGTGGCCAAATATCATCTCTCGGTGGTCTGCTTAGACCAACCCTTGGTCATCTCGTCCGTCAGTGGTGAGCTACTGAGCGACTCCATCCTCTTTCGGACTGAACCGGTGGTCCTACAAGTAGGGGCCTTGCACAAGGAAAGGATTGCATTCTTCGTGTTGCCCCGTTCTTCCTCGGCTGTCCTCCTGGGGTTCCCATGGCTGCAGCGCCACGCCCCTATGCGTGACTGGAAGACGGGAGACGTTTTGTGTTGGGATCAAGACTGCCAGTCCCGCTGTCTACCTCGCCGGGTGTGCCCCCTTCCTCCACAGCCTTCTCTCAAGCCTCTACCGGGCCTGCTGCAACCATATCAAAACTTTCAGGATGTCTTCTCTTAGAAACAAGCAGAGTCTCTCCCTCCACATCGTCCCTACGATTGCCCTATTGACCTACTGCCTGGGACTAGTCCGCCCCGGGGTAGGGTTAACCCGCTCTCCATATCCGAGACTCAGGCTATGTCAGCCTACATTAAGGAGAACCTACAGAAAGGCTTCATTTGGAAATCGACTTCTCCGGCGGGTGCCGTGGAGAAGGCAGGATGGGTCCCTGTGACCGGGCATCGACTACCGCGGTCTAAACAAGATCACCATTAAAAAACGGTACCCATTGCCACTGATTACCAAACTCTTTGATCTTCTCCAGGGAGCTAAAATATTTTCCAAGTTGGACTTGTGGGGGGCTTACAACCTCGTTCGGATACGAGAGGGTGACGAGTGGAAGACGGCCTTCAATACTCGCGATAGGCACTTCGAGTACCTGGTGATGCCCTTCGGCTTTATACAACGCACCAGAAGTCTTCCAGGAGTTTGTTAATGACATTTTCAAGGATCTCTTGTATGACTGCGTAGTCGTCTACATGGATGACATTCTGGTTTTTTCACCCGATCTGGGGGTCCACCAGTCGCATGTGCGCCAAGTCCTGAAACACCTGCGTGAGAATCATCTCTATGCCAAACTGGAAAAGTGCCAATTCCACCGGACCAGCCTCCCGTTCCTCGGATATATAATCTCGGACAAGGGTCTGCAGATGGACCCCACTAAATTGTCCGCCGTCCTACCGTGGCCACGACCCGTTGGCCTCCGGGCCGTACAACGCTGTTTGGGATTCGCAAACTATTAGAGGCAGTTCATCCCACATTTCTCGACTTTGGTGGCACAGATGGTGGCCCTTACCAAGAAGCATGCCAATCCAAAATTGTGGCCATCAGCCGCCGAAGAAGCCTTTTCCAAGTTAAAGGCTGCCTTTGCCTTGGCACCCGTATTATCCCAGCCTGATACAGAGAACCCATTCTTTCTGGAGGTCGATGCCTGGTCCGTGGGGGCTGGAGTGGTTCTCACCCAAAAGGGCCCTAAGGGCAAGACTCGAACCTGTGGGTTCTTTTCTAAGACCTTCTCGCCAGCTGAGAGGAACTACACCATCAGGGACCGGGAGCTTCTGGCCATTAAGCTTGCTTTAGAGGAATGGCTCCACCTCCTGGAGGGGGCTCGGCATCCAGTAAACATCTTCACCGATCATAAGAATCTCCTCTACCCCAAACAGCGCAACGTCTGAATCCACGGCAAGCCAGGTGGTCGCTGTTTTTCTCTCATTTTAATTTTGTTATTAATTTCCAACTGGCGGAAAAGAATATCAAAGCCGACACCCGTTCCCGTGCCTCCGATGTTAGTGGAGAAAAAGAGGCCACTCCTCGGCACATTGTATCCCTGAATATCTAATATTCGCGGCTCCCGTAAACCTCCAACGTGTACCCCCGGGCAAGACATACATGCACCCTGCGCTCTGGAAAGGGTGCTGAAGTGGGGTCATTCTTCTCTCATAGCCAGACATCCTGGGGTTCGAAAGTCTCTTTCTCTGTGTAAGCTTCACACTCGTCCAGCCGCCATCTTGGACAGTCTTAGGGGGTCTTTAGCTCTCAGGAACGCCGTCTTTGGTCAAACGGATGGCACTCTGACACAGCTTCAGTTTCAGTTTGGCTTCAGCCAGGTTTATTTCTCCAGGCATAGTATTAAATGTACAGCAGTACACAGGATAAACAAAAACCTCAGGCCGTCAGGCCACTAACTGAACTTATACAGGTTTAGCCCTCAACTACCAGGGCTCTGTGCCTACTGCACAGCACCACAACCACATTGGCTTGCCAGTCGCTACTGGTTCCGGCTTCTCCTAAGCCTCTGGGGGCAAAAGCCCTTCACCTTGGCTCCACTGCTGCTCCACTTGCAATAGCAGACCACGCTCCCCCTCCCCTCCCGATCCCCTGGAGTACTAGGCTTTTATAGGCCTCCAGAGATGGGTCCTGGAATGCGGGGACAGCCACCCATCCGACACTATAGCTGTCCTGGAAGAGCCACCCTATACCTAGCTGCCTTGCAGCTATTCTAGCCGCTACCGTAACTGTCAGTAATATAACACTGACACAAAATATGTGGCTTTTCCCCACTGAGCCCAGTTCCTCGGTGGCACATCTGCAGAAGGTCTCCGGCCATAGACCCTCTGGTGGCAGGATCATGTGACTACCAGCGGTCGCTCTGTCACATATCCCCCTCCTCTGATAAAGGCTGTAGGGCTTTCTCACATTGCCCAGGCTCCCTCCAGTGTCAAAGCTCCTACATTGGGGCAACCTCTTCCCTATATCCGCAGGGGCAGAGATGACATTGGTCACATACATAGCTGTGGACTCATCCCATGCATTCACCCTACAATGGGCAACAGACTGATCATAGCCACTTTTTACAGGTGGCACAACCCATGCACGCTCTGCACCAAGGATGTCATCACCCACAGCCCGCATGCCGCCATTCATAGAGTTACTACTGACAACCCCATTACCAGACCTTGTAGGCTGCTTACCCACACCAATTACCTTGGCATTGTGCCCCCTGGGCAGAGTTTTCACTATCTTGGGTCTTGCATAAGCAAGAGACCCCTGGTTTGTCTCAGTAACCATACTAGTGTTATCAGAAGCTTGAAGAACAGCACATTTCTCAGGGTCTCTATCCACCACGGCCACCTGGGGCGCACCTGAGCCCAAACCTACTATCTCTTTGTCTGCAGGAATACAATGCGACCCAAACATCTCTATGTCCCAAGTCCTCTGGTCCTCACTGACCAACTCCTGCCTTTTAGGGTCAGCTACATCCTCTAATTTCTCTGGACTAGCACCCACTGTGGCACACAGTACATCTGTGTCAACCGTAACCTGCTGGTCAATGATCACAGGGTTATTGCAGGCCACCGCTACATCTAGGAAACCTCTGCCGATGATCTCAGCCTCATTACTAGGTAAGTCTGAGGACTCGCTTATCCCTCCATACACCTGACTCACCGCAACGGATAGACAATCTTCATGGTCTGTTTCCTCCCTTTCCTGCACTACGCTTGCAAGATTACAGGGGTCACTGGCACTCAGCTGAACCTTACAGACCATAATAGGTACTTGACTAGTGGTAACCATCTCAGAAGGCTTATATTTCACTATAGGGGTCACAAACCATGCATGTTCTGCAATAAAGACCTCCTTACAATCAGCAGGCATGCTAATGATTTCATCATCACCATTGGCAACCTCTATAGACACTTTGTCTGCCATTATGTCCTTACCTGGCACCTCATCAGTGACACAGGACCCTTTCCCCGGAGCACACTTCTCACTGGTGCTTTCTAGCAGCAGACACTCTGCCTCACTGGGTAAAGATATTTCCTTCACATCTCCTATAACCATCTCTAAGGGAGAACTCTCAGCTTCTACCTGGAATACTCCTACATCTTGCTCAACATCAAATTCACAAAATGAGCTGGAGGCAATGGCAGACCCATTTAGAAATGGGATAGCAATCATTTCTTGAACACCATTAGGTGCAGCGGAAATCTGGCTACCCCTGGCACCGTCATGGAGGTCGCTTCAAACTACAGGACCTAACACCTCTGTGATACTGTAAGTATTTTCCTCTATCGTCTCTAAGGAAAAATTATTAGCTGACTCAGAACCAGGCACCTCTTTATCATTTGAGGATTCAAACCCGCTCACCTGCCTCTCAGTAGTGTTTAAGCATACACCCACCCCTGTGATGTCTAGCAGCTCACTCCTTCCATCACTGCAGTCTTTGTGACCATGACAGAAATAGCTACTGGCCAGGGGCATTGCTAGGGTCCTAAAACATCCGGGGCTCGGGCCCGTTGTGTTTTTCCCGCCTCATTGTGAACTGCAGATGTATTTTTACAGAGAAAAACCTTCTGTTCCTAATTTTCTGCACATCCCACACAGATCCCGTCCATCTCCTCAGCAGTCACTGTACAGTAAAAATCACCAATGACAAATTTACTTTTTCAGAACTTCTCACCTTATATGAAAATTTACCCCTAAACAGTCACCAAATAATCCACCGATATATGGAGCAAATCTACCAGACAAGTAATTGTGACTAGTGTTGAGCGATTTTTATCAACAAAGTTGAAATCGGCAAGGTTTTTATAGTGATCGAAATTTCCAGATCATGCGATAATTAAGGTTAAAATCTGAGCATCATCTATTAAGATCGCGCCTTTTTCGGCGCTTCCTTAATTTTGGGGGCCCAGCAAATCAGATTACAGAATAGAGCAGGTTGAGATGTGTGTGCGAGTCATGACTGGGATGTGTTGGTTGAGATTTGCTGGAAAAATCCCATGACATCGTTGTACATAGAACAGCTTTTCCAGATTCAGCCTCGGGTGTCTCTCAGCGTCTAAAGGGAAAGGACCTGTGCTCTGCCTGGGGCCAAACAGCTCAGCGAAATTAGTCTATTTCTGCACAGAGAAACCTCTACTATTAGCTGTGATCCTTCCAATTTAGTTATTTTAGAGATTTGAAGATTTTATGTCGTTAGCTAGAGAATTTTAAAGCTGTATCTACCGCTGTAAATTCACGGCGGGAGGAGCAGGGGGGGGGCCTGCGGGCGAACACATACAAGCTCTATCTATAAAGAACACTGGATAAAGTTCACCAAGACTTAGTGTAACATTGTAGTGGAATATCTTTTTTTATTAACATTTGCTATTGATAAATATTCCTGGATATTGGGCACCTAAACTTATATTGGATACACATCATTTTAGTAACTGCAGGTTCTTTTTAGGTGCAAAATTTCCACTTTTATTATCAGTATACATTTCAGATAGGTGTCATTTAATTTTACCCTTTACAACCTGTGAACTGTTGAAATCCACCCTTGAAGTTAAAAATTACAATCCCAGCAATCTTGTAGGTCATCACAAGTTGTTTGTTGCCCCCAAAAATACCGTGTTATCCATACGAAAACAAAACAGTTACTTTTTTTTTGACTTTTGGCACCCACATTGTTAAATTGACGCAGCATCCACGTAAATCTTAAAACAGCAATTCTGTAGTCCCCACAGGTGGATTGAAAGGTGCAAAAAAATCCCGGTTTATCAATAACGAAAACATAACAGTTACGTGTTTTTTTGACTTTTGCACACCCAGCATTGTTCATTGACGCAGCATCCACGTAAAATCTTAAACAGAAAATTCTATAGTTCACCACAGGTAAAATTGAAAGCTGCAAAAAATACCGTGTATTATACGAAAAAAATAACAGATACGTGTTTTTTGACTTTGCGTACCCAGCTTTGTTCATTGACGCAGCATCCAAGTAAATCTTAAAACAGCAATTCTATAGTCACCACAGGTGAATTGAAAGGTGCAAAAAATACCGTGTATTATACGAAAACATAACAGATACGTGTTTTTTGACTTTTGCGCACCCAGCTTTGTTCAGTGACGCAGCATCCACGTAAATCTTAAAACAGCAATTCTATAGTCACCACAGGTGAATTGAAAGGTGCAAAAAATACCGTGTATTATACGAAAACATAACAGATCCTTTTTTTTTACTTTTGCGCACCCAGCTTTGTTCATTTGACACAGCATCCACGTAAACTTAAAACAGCAATTTTATAGTCACCACAGGTGAATTGAAAGGTGCAAAAAATACCGTGAATTATACAAAAACATAACAGATACGTGTTTTTTGCACTTTTTGCCCAGTCCAGATTTGTTGAATAGACCATTGCAGTTAAATTTTTGAATCCAGCAATTTTTGTTTTGATTAGGGGGAAATTGAGAATAGCTGTGATTTGCCATCTTTTTAATAAAGACTTTCCAAAACTATTCGATACCTTCTCAAATTTTTATATTTCTGAACATGGAGCGAAATGCAGGTGGTAAGCGAGCAAAGAGGGGTTAGGACATGGAGGTAAAGGAACGAGAGAAGGTGCTCCTTCCAGTGCTGGCGAACACATCATGCCAGCGGATCGTCAGTTGCAGGACCGTCAGGCCTGTCATCGCTGGGTCAGGGCCCTGTGAATCTAAGTAACGAAATCGTCGCCAATCTGTCCTCAGTGTTAATGCAACCTGCATCTAGCAGTTTCCCTCCTCGTCCTCCCAGTCAGGCCACAAATGCCCGTCACCCAGCATCATCAGCATCCGTCCAACATGAAGCAGCCCAAATGTCAACTCGTGTAACCCACCACTGTTGGATAATCCATTGTCTGAAGACCTCTTGATGACAAAATGCGGTTGGGGTCAGAAGGCTGTTAAAAGATCAAGAGGAGATTTAGTCTGCTCTGACGCCCAGTTACTGATGCCATCAGAGGAGGTGAAGGAACCCGGGTCAATCGGCAAAAACCCCAGGCGGTGGCAACGCCTTGCAGTGCCCCTTGCTTGTACCCCGCGCTTCTGGATGCAGAAAGTCAGGACGACCAAGTCACCTGTGTTGATGATGATGATGATGACGACATTGCGGATCCATCCTGGTCTTTTCCGCAGAATTGCTTGCGACCCGCTTCATCAGTGGATGAGGAGGAAGACGATGGGTAGGGGTCAATAGGGTCCCGCCACAAAAAGGGAGAGGGCGGTCGCAAAAAGTCCGCTGATATGATTCCGCCAGCCACGGTCAGCGCAAACCCCGCCCCTTTCGCTTATCGCCGTCAAAAGGTCAGGACCTCTCAAGCCTGGGCCTTCTTTGAGCAAGCCTCTGATTCACCCAGCGATGTCATATGCCGCCTTTGCCGTAAACGCATAAGTAGAGGCAAGAACCTTAAGTGTTAACCACCACCAACATGTCTAGTCACATGCAGCGAATGCATGAGTTGAAATGGAGGGAACATTTGGCCAAAAAAGGCCAGACAGACGCCGGGCCTCCAACCTCTGTCACACCCTCTGTCTCCGCCTCCTCCTCCTCCACCACCACCAGCGTTCCCAGCTGCTCAGTCTCTCGAGTCATGATCAGGGATCAGCCTCCGCTTCAGCCTCCACCTTTGCCCAGTTACCCCCAGCACCACCAGAGACCATCCTACCCCTTCTCCTTCCGCCAGTTTGACGACTGCACGCCATACAAGCGGCCAGTCTAGCAGCCAGCCTTCTGTCTTCCAGGTTTGGGAGCAGAAGAAACATTTTAAACCCCAAACCATCCCAAAGCCAAAAGCTGAATGTGGCATTGCCAGGCTTTTGGCCTTGGAAATGTTGCCTTTCTGTCTGGTGGACACAGATGGGTTTTCCGCCACGTCAGGGCCCTCGCCTGCCCCCAAACCAGATGCGAGCGGGCATTTCTTTGCCAGAAAAGCCGTCCCTGCCCTGGCCAGCCACGTGTATCTAAAATTTTTCAAGCGCGTTGTCTGCATCCGTGTCCGAAAAGTCCATCTCACCACCGACACATGGACTAGAAACCCAGGCCAAGGCCGCTATATCTCTGTGACAGCTCACTGGGTGGCTGGGTGGATGTCTCTGGGGGTGACGGTGGCTCTCAGGCTCGCCGCACGCTCTTCAAAACCGCAGGGATGGTGCAGGGCTCTTTCCCCCAAGGTCCTCTGGGGGCATCCTTGTGCCAGGCAAGGTGGTGTGTGCGTTTACGGGCAAATCGGGCTGGCCGTCCTTAAGATCGGTGGGGCTAAAAGCAACTTTCCCTTGCCTGGCACGTCATGAACCTTGTCGTCCAAAATTTCAAAGTGCTACCCGGGTCTGGACTGCCTGCTGAAGAAGGCTCGAGGTCTGAGTTCGCACTTCCGCCGTTCCCCACCCTGCTTCGTTGCCCGGCTGCGTTGCAGCGTCACTTGGCCTCCCCCTCAACCGTCTCATTGTTGACGTGGCAACACGCTGGAATTCCACCCTCCACATGCTCCAGCGATTGTGGGAGCAGCGCAATGCCATTACGCAGTTTCGAAGTGACACATGGCCTGACAAGGCGGGTGCGGACCTTGGGTGTTGAGCCATCGGAGTGGAGGAGGTGAAAGAGCTCTGCACCATCCTTGCCAGTTTTGAAGAAGCCACCAAAATGGTCAGTGCGGACGATGCCTTTGTCAGCATGAGCATTGTGGTGATCTTAGTTCTGGAACGATCGGTGGACACTCGAAACATCAGGTCCCCCAGCGACGGAGGAAGGAGACGGACAGAGGTGCAGGACACGGAGCCTTTCTCTCCGTCAAATCTACAAGGCCCGACAGTTTCTCAAATTTTTTCGGTCTTCATTAGGCATGGTGCAGGGTGCAGAGCTAGTGCAAGGCGGCACCTCAGCTCTCAGGGTGCATCATCTGAGGCAAGTCAGGGCTGTGTTGAAGCTGTGCCGGAGGAAGCGGAAGAGGAGGAGGAGGAGGAGGTATTCCTAGACACCGAGGTCCCTGCCTTTGGAAAGAGGTTGGTTTGAATTTGAGGCAGATGAGGTAAGATGAGTTTTCTAGTGCTCCTCAACCCAGAGGCTTGGGGAAATCAAGGCTCCTTCTCTCACATGAGTGCTTGGATGCTCCCCTTTCCTCCAACATGATCCTCGCAATAAGCCCATCAAAATGAACAACAGTTACTGGGGGGCCACCCTCCTGGATCCCCGGTACAAAACAAAACTCAGCACTTTCCTTCCAAACCCCCCCAAATAGAGAGTAAAATGCAGGAAATGGAGACCTTGCTGATTGATCAATGGAGACATCTGTTGCGTCTGCTTCACGTTCTTCAAATGTCACGGTGGAACAACAAAGCGACTTGACAGCAGTAGAGTGCCAAGTAGCCGTAGCGGCAGCAGCGGCAGCAGCAGGCAAGGTGGCAGAAGCCTAATGGGTGACCTCTGGCAATTTTATTTACCACCACACCAACGCATGCAATGCAGACCACAGATACAACACCCAGAGACCAGCTTAAGATCATGGTGCACGACTATCTCGTCTCAACACCGATGTTTTTGTATGTGTTCTGGACCCAATAGTCTTCTGGGTATCCAAAATTTGGACGAATGGCCCGAGCTGGCTCGCCACAACATAAGGTGTTTGTCCCTGCCCAGCAGCCAGCGTCATATCTGAACGGACCATCGCACAGCCGGAGGAGTCATTACAGACAAAACCATCCGGCTTTCCACAGATAATGTGGATCGTTTGACTTTCATCAAGATGAATCAGGCATGGATCTCTGATGATGTTGTGGCCCCAATTGCCGAGGGCACCAATTAGTTGCTGGTTACTTCACATTCCTCTCCAAAAAGAAATGGTCCTCTTGAAAAACTTATTATTAAAATGATCATTTCTTACTGCAATTTTTATTCTCAATTCCCAACAGTTCATTTTGCTGGTTTTGCTGTGAGGAGACTAAAAGACACCAAGGTTTCATGACAAAACCCATATTCCATTTACTCACTTCAGCTTTAGAATTTTTTACATTGTCAATGGTTTTGGGGTCATGTTGCCTCACAATTTTTAACATTTGGGTGAGAAGTCATATTTATAATTTTTTGGGTCATGTTGCTGTGAGATACAGCAATAATCATGGTCCTTTGGAATAGAAAAAGTGGGTTCTAAGTGGCATTTCTCCTTCACAATTTTTAACAGTGCTGAGAAGTCATTTTTATAATTTTTTGGTTCAATGCTGCTTTGAAATGCAGCAATACTACAGGTCCTATTCTAAAAAAATGTTGTTTCTAATAGACATTTGTTCTTACAATTGTCAAAAGTGGCTCATGGTCATGTTTTGAATTTTTGGAGCATTTTGCTGTGACATGCAGCTATACTACAGGTCCTATTCTAAAAAATGTTGTTTCTAACAGACATTTGTTCTTCACAATGGTCAAGAGTGGCTCAAGGGTAATGGTGCTGTCAGAAACAGGAATAGGTAGGACACTGTAAAGCTATGTTCACACGGTGTATTTGCAGGGCGTAATTACGCCCCGCAATTACGCCATGAGACCAGGGGCGGGGCAGGAGTGGGGGACTGAGCGGGGGGCCGGCACTTCGCCGGCCCATAGACTTGAATTGCCAGCGGCGCCTATACGCCGCTAGTAATTCACATGTCAATTAAACTCCCGCCGCGGCTTCGCCGGGCGGGGAAAGGAGACGTAATCCATAGTTCTCTATGAGAACTGTGAATTACCGTAATGAATGGGCCGTTTTCAGCCCGTAATTGGCGCACTTCGTCGCGGAAATATGGCCCATTTTAAGCCGTGTGAACATAGCCTTAATGGACACATATTGCAAAATGACTTGTTTTTGCAAGATCTTTAACATAGCTATCAATCCCTTTATTGAGACAACCCATTTAATACAATTAAAAAAGAGAAACAAAGACATGGGGGGATTCCATCCGATTTTAAAAATGTGTTTTCTAGAATTAAAGTACTAAAAAGCTTGCATGTACAAAATAGCTGTTAAAAAATTCCTCTGAATTGTACAAGGAGGTAAAAGGAAAAAATTTACCAGATGTAGGTTATTCAGAGACATGGAGTATGGAGCACGGACAGAGAACAAAGTACAGAGACCATTTCCTCCAGCACGTTTTAGTTTAAAAAGAGAAAAAGAATGCCAAGATAAAGGGCACCTGGGTGTAAAAAGGAGTTTTAACCACCAGTATTTCCAAGTGAAGCTCAATTGGTTTCCCCACCATACGAAGGGGCAAGCGCTACCCAGGTATTGACTGTGTACTGAGGAAGGCTGGAGTTTTTCACACTTCCCTTCCGCACGCTTCAGCACAACAGTTTTTGTTGCTGCGTCATCAGGCATTTTAACCTGCGTGTTAATAGATGACGGACGCCAGCCTGGGCTCTCACCGCACCCACTGTAAATCCGGCCCGGGTCATGCTGTGGCACAGGACAGGTAATAGTCAATGTCAGTTCAACTAAAATGGAGGTTGAAAGACTCCATTGTCTGGCACGTTGTACTGTGGGGGTCAGACAGGTGTAATGGTCATACTGTGGCCCAGGAAGGGGCAGTTATGTCCATTCAACTAAATGGTGGTTGAAAGACTCCTTTTTCTGGCACTTTTTAAACTGTGGGTCAGACAGGTTTAATGGTCATTCTGCGGTACAGGACAGATATAGTTAGTGTCCAGTGAAACTAAAATGGTGGTTGAAAGACTCCTTTTTGCGGCACTTTTTAAATCTGGGGGTCATGCAGGTTTGGGGCTCATGCTGCGTTCCAGAAAGGATATTCAATGTCCAGTTCAAGTAACATGATGGTTCAAATCACACTGCCTTCTGGCACTTTTTAATTTGTGGGTGATGCAGGTTTAAGGGTCAGGCTGTGGTACAAGACAGGGATAGTGAATGGTCTGTGACTTTTTTTCTGGTGCTTTTATAACCTAAGTGTGTTGCCTAAGATGTAGCATGTATCCATTTGACTGTTTTGGACTTAATTTCAGGGTTCTCCAGCCTTGTTTTGGGGGTAATAAACGAAGGTGTTGTTGCTCTCCCATAGACTTTAATGGTAATCGCTCATAATCGATGCTCACTATCGAAAAACCTTATCGATAGCGGCCGACTATCGACTATCGCTCGATCTCGATAGCCAACGCAATCGCTCAACACTAATTGTGACTAAAAACACTCCTACAAAACCAAGACCCAAAACTATTACTACTTAAGGCTCAAATAATCCTGCCAGACCCTGACCAAAACCGACCCCCAAGGACAACCAGCTGTAAAAAGGGTTTCTGATTACATATACCCCCGCCATAAAGGGCCATATAGTGGTGGGATACTATTTGAAATTTAGACGCTCTGAGCCATATATGTGATTACACTGCTTACATTTAGTAACCCCACCAAAGACGTCTTTTCGGGATCACCCGTCGTTCACTTTCCCTTTTCTTTCCACCCGGGTTTTCACCCCTTTCATGCTAAATTGCTCCCGGCCAATACTCGTCCGGGGATTTGGGACACAAATATTTAAAATCCTAAATTTTCCCCGCAACTCCTTAATTTTGGGGTTTTAGCAGCCCCCCTAGTTAGGAAATATAGGGGCATTTTAAAAGCAGTATATGGGGCCCCAGGGCAGGTATATGGGGGCCACGGGCCCAGGTAAAAATGGGGGCCACAGGCGGTATTTGGGGGCACTGGGGGCCCAAGAATATAGGGGCATTTAAAGGCAGTATAAAAGGAAAGCACTAGGCAGGTAATAAAAAACACTGGGGCGGGTTTAAAAAGGGGGCACCTGAGGCATATATATGGGGCCCAGGCGGGGTATGGGGGGGCACTTCCATTTTAAAAGGGGGGAAACAGGCAGTAAAAGGGGGGCCAAAAGGCAGGTTTATAGGTCATTGAGGCAGTAAAGGGCCACAGGCATTTTTGGGGGGGGAAATGGGGGCAGTTAAAATGGGGGGGCCACGGGCGGGTTTTGGGGGCCCAAAGGCATTTATATGGGGAGCACGGGCGTAAAAGGGGCCCCACAGGCGGGTATAAAAAGGGTCATTTAAAGGCAGTATAGGGGGCCAAAAGCGGGGTAAAAAAGGGGCACGAGGCATTTTATGGGGCAAAAAGGGCAGTATTTGGGGGCCACGGGGCGGTATATGGGGGCACGGGCAGGTATAGGGGGCACAGGCAGGTATTTAGGGGCAAAGGGCCCGGGAAATTGGGGGGGCACGGGCATAATATGGGGGCCACAGGCAGGTTAGGGGGGGACAGGCAGAAAGGGGGGGCACAGGCGGGATATGGGGGCCCACAGGCAGGCTTTTAAAGGGCACAGGCGGGTAGGGGGGGGCCACGGGCAGACTTTATAGGGGCACGGGCAGTATATAGGGGCACTGAGGCGGGTAAACCTAAAAAAATAACAACATTAATACTCACCTTAACTCCCCCGGCGGGGTGCGCTCAGCCCTTTCTTCCACCCCGGGCTCCCCCCGGCAGCCCCCGCAAGGGCCTTTACGCGCTGTCCCGCCCGGGGAAAAGGCAGCGTCGCTAAATTTGACGCGTCCCGGCTAAAGGCGAAACGGGGCCGCACGGGCCCTCAGCGCTGTGGGGGACCCGGCAGTTTCCCCGGGGTTTAAAGGCCCCTGGGGGTCCGACATGGTCGGGGCAGGGAGCACCCCCTTTTCTGCCCCGCAGAAGCCCTCAGCGGGGGTTTTTGGTTCCAGCGGACGCACTTTGCAATGAAGAGCCAGTGGGTGTTTTCCGGGCCCCAAACGAAAGGGGCCCCCGGGAAACCCGGGAGACGGGGGCACAGGGGGTTTTTTTTTTGGGGGGCCCGACCCCCGGGAATAAAACACCCCTAGCACGCCCCTCCCAAACTGGAAATACAGAAAAACCTTTGGAAGAATGAAATCTGTAGGATTTACAGGTCCCGGGAAAGGCATTTCTCTTAAATACTCTGCATGCAAAAACCCACTCTCCATCACAGGGGTCCACTTTTAAATAAACTGCTCGGGCTTTTCCCCCAGAACCCCCTCAGAACAAAATTTTCTTTTACACAGGAAATTTTGAGGCCTAATTCATGCATGCATACACCTTCCCGGGGGCTGGACACACCCTCATTAAACTGGGTCTCTTCACACACTGTGGGAGAGCAATCTTCCCCAATTCTCCAGTTTCCTTTCCAGGCCACAAACTAAAACGGGAAGGGCCCCTTTCCCTTCGGGGGAACAACACATTCCCAAAAACTGGGGCTATCAAGCACTGGGCAAAAATTACCTGCGACTTGCAAGTCCCAACAGGTACACACAGGGGCCTGCGGCCCCATGGGTACACCCAAAAAACAACCTGACTCCAGACACTTCACACCCCCAACCCCTGCCGGGCACCTTACTCAAATTTTTTTTCACAACAGGAGTGAAAGGGGGAAACCCCCTTTTGTTGCTACGGGGCAACCAAGTAAACCTTCCGGGAAAGCTGGGGGTTTTTAATCCATTTTCTAGATGGTCATCCACCAAAAAAACACAATCCCTGAAATACCCCAAGCACTGTTAAACCCCGCCCTTTCTAGGGGGGTACTTGAGCCTGGTCCAAAATTCTCGGGGGATTTATGAGGGCAGCAGAAGCAAATTCAAAATCTCCCTTTAAATTTTTAAACATAGTCCCGACGGCCGGGGAACCTCCAGGGGCAGACCTAAGCAGCTCTCCTCTTATTTACTGTAGCGAGCTTGTTCAACAGGGGCACAAAACTGGACCTAACACCCGTTAACCCCCCTACTCAGGCGGGGTTTTGACACTATTAATTACGTCTCAGATACTTTTTTCTTAAATTTTTTAGCTTTTTGAAAATTGTAAGGAACCAAGTTAAAATAAAGGCCCCACTGCTCCCCAGGACCTTTTTCCCGGGTTGTCAGCATTTTTGGGCCCCCTCCCTTTGGCCCAGCCAACCCTCCCCACGGATCTTTGCACACCCCCCACAGAAACAAAAACCAAACCCACTGGAGCAGTTTTACCAGATTTGATGTCTGGGTTCATCTGGATTTCTGCTGTGAGCCGGGGTTAAGGGCCTTGGGGGGGTTTCCCATTCACCGGGAGCTCCGGGGGCTTGCACCCCTGCCCCTCTTTTGGCCTCCTCCTGGAGGGGCGGGTCAGGAGCACATCTCTCCACTCTTTGGCATCTCCAAAAAGGTTTCTCTGTGGGGGACTTTTGGTAGCGGTCCTGCTGATCCAGATGGTTGCCCATGGAAACAGCAGCAACCGGGGCCCCTCAAAATTTTGGCCTCTTCAGGGGGTGGCCCACTTTTCCCTGCGGGTCGACATGGCCCCCGGGGGCCACGGGGAAATCCCCTCATGAAAAGTAGTCCCCCTGAAATAACCGTCCCCAACCCATTCAGGCTTTTAAAGTTTGCGGGCAGCCTGTTCTGCCCTTTTTGTTCTGGAAAACCACAAGCAAACATTTTGGGATGTGGCGGGACCACCTTTCTCAGACTGCTGTTTCGGTTGGAGATAATTTTTTCGCCCCCCTGTTCTGCCTCCCACTCTGTTTCGGAGCTTCTGTTTTCCCCCTCTCCTTTGGGTTTCAGCCCATTTTCTCCATTTCTTTGATAGCCTTTTTTTTTGGGGCCACAAAGCTGCCTTTGCAAACTGCTGGGCCCACACTTTTTCATCTTGCTGCGGGCTTTGCCTGCACCAACTGGGGCAGCAGCTCCTCCATGGCAAAACAAAAATTTTCCAAGGGACAGCAACACAGATTTTTTTGAAGACAGTCTCTTAGCGCACAGACTATCTTTTTTTTTCAGGGTTTCTCCCGTTTTTGTTAAGCACCCTTATTCCCCAGACACTTACAGCAATGGGTTTCAAAACAGGCCTCCCCCGGCCCTTTAAATTTTGCCCTTTTGGGGGGGGGCAAACCCCTTTTAAATATTTAGTTGCCACACCCCTTCAAAAAGCCCCCACCCACTTCCCCCTAACTGCATAAGGGTTTGGGAAAAAAGCCAGGGAATGCCCTTTAAAAAGCCAGGTAGTAAACCCCCTTTAAACCCGGTAGTTTCCCCTTACAGGCATGTAGATGCCCCCTTGTAGCCGAATAGATGCCCCCTCTGTAGCCAAATAGATGTCCCCTCTGTAGCCAGGTAGATGCCCCCTCCATAGCCAGGTACATGTCCCCTCTGTAACCAGGTAGATGCCCCCTCTGTAGCCAGGTAGAGCCCCCTCTGTAGCCAGGTAGAGCCAAATTTGTAGCCAGGAAGATGCCCCCCTTTGTTAGCCAGGTAGATGCCCCCTTTGTTAGCCAGGTAGATGCCCCCATTGTTGCCAGGTAGATGCCCCCTTTGTTGCCAGGTAGATGCCCCCTTTGTTAGCCAGGTAGTGCCCCCTCTGTTGCCAGGTAGATGCCCCCATTGTTGCCAGGTAGTGTCCCCATTGTTGCCAGGTAGATGCCCCCTTCATTAGCCAGGTAGTGCCCCCTCTGTTGCCAGGTAGATGCCCCTATTGTAGCCAGGTATGATGCCCCCTATGTTAGCCAGGTAGACCCCCACATTGTAGCCAGGTAGTGCCCCCTCTGTTGCCAGGTAGACCCCACCAATTGTAGCCAGGTAGTGCCCTCTGTTGCCAGGTAGATCCACCCCCCATTGTAGCCAGGTACTGCCTCCTCTGTTGCCAGGTAGACCCCGCCTATTGTAGCCAGGTAGTGCCCCCTCTGTTGCCAGGTAGACCCCCCCATTGTAGCCAGGTAGAGCCCCACTATAACTAATAAAAATAAAATAAAAGCCACTTACCTCACCAGGCTCTTGCAGCTCCGGACATCTCCCGGCCGACTGAGTAGTCTCAGCGTCGCAGGGGG
This sequence comes from Phyllomedusa bahiana, assembly GCA_025379985.1. Lineage (NCBI taxonomy): Eukaryota > Metazoa > Chordata > Amphibia > Anura > Hylidae > Phyllomedusa > Phyllomedusa bahiana. Next base: position 36,600 of record JAODAL010005379.1, on the reverse strand, counting down.
AGTGACCGCAGCCGCGCGTCACTCCCCCTGAGACACTGAGGTGTACGTACAGCGCACACCGGCGCCGTACATACAGGGGGAGAAGGGAGGAGGGGAACGATCCCTCCTGCCTTCTCCCTGTACTGCTGACTGACTGTGCGGCCGCTTCACCCGCCTGTAGGAGCGGCCCGGCGGCACCAGAGTAGCGCACCAGCGCTACTCTTGCGCCGCAGACCCCCCGCTTCCTGCTGGCGGCGGGAGGAATACCAACTCTGCCGGGAGGGCGGGGGGGGGAACCCCATTAGCAGGACCCCCCTGCCCAAGGCGGGCGAGTTGGCATGTATGCTTTAAACACTGATTCAGGTGCCTCTCTTTCACTAAATGTGCCAATTATGCCCGCGGCATCCTCCACCAATTGTAAGCTTCACACTCGTCCAGCCGCCATCTTGGAGAGTCTTAGGGGGTCTTTAGCTCTCGGGAACGCCGTCTTTGGTCAAACGGATGGCACTCCGACACAGCTTCAGTTTCAATCTGGCTTCAGCCAGTTTTATTTTTCCAGTCGCAGTATTAAATGTACAGCAGTACACAGAATAAACAAAAAAACTCAGGCCGTCAGGCCACTAACTAAACTTATACAGGTTTAGCCCTCAACTACCAGGGCTCTGTGCCTACTGCACCACAACCACATTGGCTTGCCAGTCGCTACTGGTTCCGGCTTCTCCTAAGCCTCTGGGGGCAGCTTCACCTTGGCTCCACTGCTGCTCCACTTGCAATAGCAGACTATGCCTCCCCCCCCTATTCTACCCGCTACCGTAAGTGTCAGTAATATAACACTGACACAAAATATGTGGCTTTTCCCCACCGAGCCCAGTTCCTCGGTGGCACATCTGCAGAAGGTCTCCAGCCGTAGACCCTCCAGTGGCAGGATCATGCGACTACCAGCGGTCGCTCTGTCACACTCTGATTGCCCGTTTTTACTGGTGGCCTGAGTTGGTCAAAGAGGTGAAAGAGTTCATGGAAGCTTGTACCACTTGTGCTCATAATAAATCTTCTAGACTCAGGCCGGCTGGGCTGCTGCAACCCCTGCCAGTTCCTAGCAGCCCGTGGATGCACATTGCTATGGACTTTATCACCGACCTTCCTCTTTCTGCCAGTAATTCGGTTATTTGGGTGGTCACGGACAGATTCTCCAAGATGGCACACTTTGTTCCACTGCCCGGCCTCCTTTCCGCTCCACGTCTAGCCAATCTCTTCTTTCAACATATTTTCCGGCTGCATGGTCTTCCACAGCATATCGTTTCGGACCAGGGAGTTCAGTTTGTCTCGAAATTTTGGCGGGGCCTCTGTGCACAATTGCAAGTCAAACTGGACATTTCCTCTGCATACCATCCACAATCTAATGGCCAAGTGGAGAGGGTGAAACAGGTCCTGGGTACCTATCCACCATTTCGTGTCTGCTCTTCTCGACGATTGGTCCAGTTTTTTGCCATGTGCCGGTTTTTCATACAATTCTCTGGAGTCTGATTCTGCCGGGGCATCCCCTTTTTTCGTGGTCTTCGGCCAGCTCCCCCGCCCGCCCCTTCCGCTGCTCGCCGTCCCCACCGATGTGCCTGCGGTAGACAGTCTCGTCCGTGATTTATCTATCATATGGGACAAGACACGCCAATCGCTACTCCAGGCCTCTGCCCGCATGAAGGTTTAGGCAGACAAAAAGTTCTTTGCCCTGGGAGATAAGGTATGGTTGTCTGCCCGGTATGTCCGCCTCAAAATCCCTAGCTATAAGCTTGGTCCGCGGTTTCTAGGTCCCTTTGAAGTCCCGAGGTGCATCAATCCGGTGACCTACAAACTCCGGCTCCCCCCACTATGCGCATCCCAAACTCCTTCCACGTCTCCCTGCTGCAACCAGTCGTCCTTAATCGGTTCTCTCGGTCTGTTCTTTCCCCATCCCCCGTAGCGGACTCCACAAATGTTTTTTCTGTTAAGGAGATCTTGGCCATGAAGACGGTTAGGGGGAGACGAATTTTCTTGGTTGATTGGAAGGGGTTTGGGCCAGAGGAAAGATCTTGGGAGCTGGACGATAATATCCTCGTCCGAACCCTCCTGAAGAGGTTTCTGCAAACTAGAAAGAGGAGGAGGCCTGAGGGGGAGGTACTGTCACGGGTGTCCCTGCGATCTCCGTGTTGGGTCGCAGGCACACCCGTACCTCAGTGGCGTCTCCCACTGCGAGCAGCGCCGCAGCTCGACCTTCGGGCTGTGGGCATGCTTGCAGCCCTCTTCACTTATCTCGCCGTGCTCCTGCTGTGCTTCGTGCGCGCATCTCTGCAGCACAGCAGCACGATATAAAGGGACAACTCGCCAGTGATTGGTTTCACCGGGCGCTTACCCTGTTTAAGTCCTGCCCCCTCCTTACCACCTTGCCGAATCGATAGTGCCCTGTGCCTTGAGAGGAAGCGTTCCCGAGTATCTTGTTTTTTTCTACTGTGTACCGTACTTCTGCCTCCGTCTCTTGACTACGAACCATTGCCGCCTGTCCTGACCTTCTGCCTGTCCCTGACTACGAGCCTGCTTCACGACTCTGTACCGCGCAACACCTCGGCTGCCACCGCAAGCAAGTCACGTTAGGGGTAACGATCTGGTAGCAATCCGCTGCAGCAAGTCCATCCCGCTTTGCGGCGGGCTCTGATGAAAACTGGACCTACTTAGATTCCGCTCCCTGGCGTGGCTTACATCATCGCTTGTGGTGGTCCAGAGGATCCACTTCCACTGACCGTTACAGCCACATGTATGAAAACTGTCTAGGTCATTTTCTTGCCCATAGCAACCAATCCGAGTGCCCCTTTCATTTCATATAGTGCTCTGGAAAAATGAGAGAGGGGCTCTGATGGGTTGGTTTGGACAACAAAGTGCGTTTGAGACCTAGACTGTTTTCATACATATGGCCCTCCCAGTCACCTTTTCTCAGGACAGTGACTACTTTTAATCTGTGAAAGCTTTAGGGCGACATGTATGATCGGGCTTTTCGCCTGTTTTTTGGCGTATACTGTGCCACCCAGCCCAAATCCCGCTGTCGGACGCGGGGATTCAGTGTTAGGCGCAGTGTTCGCCACTTTCAGCTGCGCCACGCGTGAAGGGGCGGGCAGTGGGCGCGGTGTGGGCGCGGGGTAGGCGTTCCGGGGCGGGACGCGGCGCGCTTGTATACTCCGAGGCATGTACGATGGCGAGTCGGCAAAGCGAGGCGCAGTGCAGCGCTCGGCAGCTCCGACAGGCAGACCAGGTTTTTTTTGGTCTAAATGCTCCGACAGAGGCAGGATCCGAACATGCGAGGAAGCAGATAGAAGATCGCGACAGAAATCTCGGCGCACCGCTCCGTGCAGCAGGAGTATGATTCCGAAAAAATCGCCTTTATAAAGGCGGAAAACAGTGTCAGAAAAGAGCTGAAAGTAAAAAATAAACATAATTAAAAAAAAAAAACTGTTTCCAAAACTCTAGAACGGCCCAATATCAAGTTTATGATATGTAATTTTGCCGGGAAAATACAGTAATTCAAATTCTGAAACATATTCTCATTGTCGGCATAAACGGCCAATCAGAATAGGGGAGCGATCAGTGAGCCATTAAAACCTATGGGGAAGGAATTGACCAATCAGAATCCAAGGGGCGGGATTATATCAATATAGTAACAAAGACAGAAAGAGACTGATGGATGAGCTAGCGGGGGATTGGCTGTAGAATCGGCCAAACAGATAGGAGCGACAAAAACCCATTCTAGTTCTATGGAGAAGTTTAGACAATCAGAATCCACCAGGCGGCGATAATTCAAAAATACAGTAAAAGACAGTAAAAGCAGCTGATTGGTGAGCCTAGCGGCCGTGCTTGTCTATCACAGCCAATCAGAGCGCGAGCTACTTGTCTCCATTATAGTCTATGAGAGATAGGGCGCACACTTGAAATCTCGGCAATCAGCGCGTGCCGGCATGAAGTAATTAATAAAAAATGATTTTTTATTTAAAGTGCCGTAAAACATTATCAGTAAAGTGCAGGAACCCTTCTTTACAAATAAAACAGTAAAACCCCGGAACAACGCGTTTGTCGCGATGGACGGCGTAATTAGGAGAAATGCAATAGAGAGTATTGCTTCCGGAGAAACTACAGTATTCAAATTGTTTAAGCTATTTCTCAACTGGTGTAAGAAGCCAGCCAATCAGAATAGGAGCGACAAAGACCCATTATAATCCTATGGAGAAGTTTGGACCTATCAGAATAGTGAGCGACAGTGGCAATTCTTAACCTATGAAGGAGTATTAACCAATCAGAATAGGAGCGACAAAGTCCCATTTTATCCTATGGAAAGTTTGGACCAATCAAAATCAAGGTGGACAGTTCATAAATACAGTAAAAGGACAGAAAAGAGCTGATGGCTGAGTAGTGGTGGCTTGGATATCCCAGCCATCTGAGCGCAAGCTACTTCTCCCATTATTGTCTAATGGAGAGAATGGCGCGCTCTGAAATCTCGGCGCTCAAGCGCCGTACGGGCATTGAATTATTAATCAATAAAAAATTTTTTACTTAAATGAGTTAAAACATATCAGATAAAGAGACCACGAAACCTTTTTACCAAATAAGCAGTTTTAAAAACCCGAATACAACCGCGTTTTGGCGTGTCGCCGAGATCGCGCTACATAGGAATTGCATCTAAATAGAGGAGAATCGCCGGGGAAATACAGTAATTCAAATTGTCTATGCTATTCTCATTGGTCGGCATAAATCAGCCAATTCAGACAATAGAGCGACAATGTCCCACTTATATACCTATGGAGGAGCAGAATTGACCAATCAGTTATAGGAGCGACCATGTCCTTCATTATATCCTATGGAGAAAAAATTTAACAAAATATTCAAAGGCGGGACAGTCAAAATTACAGTAAAATCGAGCAGAAACGAGGCTGATTGGTTGGAAGGGCGGGGGCTCTTCCAGCTTAGCCAATCAGGAGCGCCGAGCTACTTTATACATAGAGTTCAATCGGGGGAAAGAAAATTCTGAGCGCGCTCTTGATGGCTAAGTAAAGAGGCGCGTTTTTTTGGACCAATGGGGGAGAGCGAGCGACGCTCCCTATGGGTTTTCTATTGCAATCTGAATCAAACTGTACCACCGGGCCACGAAATCAAATTATAAGACTACAGAAGTTGCTCCCAGACTGTGTATATTAAACGAAAATAATAATGAATGAGGGGTAATGAAAAAAAATTAATAAATCAATAACAATATAGTTTATTTTTTTTTTTTTTTTTTTTCTTTATTTTCGTTCTGCACCCATATTTATTGATCCTTGGCTAATGAATAAAGAAATAAACATGATTTTATTGATTTTAATTTTTTTTTTCGGTTACCCCCATATTATTCATTATTTTATAGACACATTCCAGGACCACTTCTGTAGTCTTATAATTTGATTTCGCGTGTACGTATCGATTTAGATTGCATTTAGAAAACCCATAGTAGAGATGGACGAATTGATCTAAGACGAAAATGGGAATCTCGATTTAGATCTTCAGGATAATACTTTGGTTCGGAAACGAAGTCAAACTTTGGGGTACTTCGGGTGGAAGAAGTGTGCTTTTGATTGATAAAATGGCTGCAAGCACCATGGCGATCATGGGGCAAAGCAACTCTGGGAGGAAGAAAGAAAAGGGCATAGCCTGCATGACATGTGCAGAGATGGAAGCCAATCACGAGACCGGCGGGATTCTGTGACGTCACCGCACCGTTATATAAGTACTACGGGCGTGACGAGGGACTCACACTCCTTCTCCAATTGTGCTCATCACGGGGAGGTGCTTGACGCGACCTGATAGCTCTTAATGAAGAATTGATTTTTAAATAGCGATTTTCTGCTTAGGGGTGTTCTCAGCTTGTCTCAGAGACTGTTCTCTTAAATGTTCTCTTTCTAATTTGTTGAGGTATTGGATCTGAAATCCAGTGTGCAAGTCCACTTCAGCTGCATATACATTCAATATCCAGTGGGTATTTATGTATATGTTCATGTTGTATTAATTGTAAAGAAAACTGCGTTTTTACATACAAATACCACTTCATTTTTGGACTCTTCAGCTCAATATTTTGGCGCAATTTACATCCAGGGGTTAACTTAAGCGTTTTTTGCTGGGTGTGCTGACCCAAGAAACCGTCTTTTTCCAACGCAAAATATATAATTTTTCTGTAGCCACAATTTCACAAGCAAAAGGTTAATTACAAACTGTAACTCTTGTTGTGTGCATAGAAAAACACGCAATTGCTTAACACGCTACAAAGCTACTATTTTGTGCGGCTCAATTCTTTGGCAGCCAATTTATCTTCCAAAGGGTTATTAAGCGTTGTTTTGCTGGTGTGCTGACCCCAAGTGAACCCGTCTTTTTCAACGCCAAAAAATACAAATACATATCAATTTTTCCATGTAGCTAATCCACAGCAAAGGTTAATTACAACGTAATCTCTTGTTGGTCTTTGTGGCGTAGTAGAAAACAGCAATTGTAACTCACGCTACAAAGCTACTATTTTGTGCGGCTCCAATTCTTTGGCGCAAATTACATCAAGGGGTTATTAAGCGTTGTTTTGTGGGTGTGACAAAAAAATAAAACCGTCTTTTTCAACGCCAAAAATATTATAAATTATTCTGTAGCCTAATTTTCACAAGAAAGGTTAAATTACTAACTGTATCTCTTTTGTTTGGCCGTAAGAAAACACGAATTGTAACGCTACAGCTACTAGTTTGTGCGGCTCAATTCTTTGGCGCAAACTTTACATCCAGGGGTTAATTAGCGTTGTTTTTTGCTGTGTGCTGACAAAAATAAACCGTCTTTTTCCTCAACGCACCCAAACAAGTATATAAATTTTTCTGTAGCCTAAATCCACAAGCAAAAGTTAATTACAACTGTATCTCGTGTTGTGTGGCATAGAAAAACACGCAATTGTAACCGCTACAAAGCTACTTTTTTGTCTGGCGGGCTCAATTCATTTGGCGCCAATTAAATCCAGGGCGTTAATTAAAGGTTGTTTTGCTGGTGTGCTTACAATAAATAAACCGTCTTTTTCAACGTCAAAATACTATAAAATTTTTCCTGTAGCCTAATTCACAAGCAAAAGTTAATATTACAAACTGTATCTCTTAGTTGTTGTGGCGTAAGAAAACACGCAATTGTAACTACGCTAACCAAAGTCTACCTATTTTGTGCGGCTCAATTCTTTGTGCAAATTTACATCAGGGTTAATTAAGCTTTGTTTTGCTGTTGTGCCACTGACAAAAATAAACAGTCTTTTTCTTGCCAAAATATATAAATTTTTTCCTGTAGCCTATTCACAAGCAAAGGTTAATTATCCACTGTTTCTCTTGTTGTTGTGGCGTAGAAAACACGCAATTGTAACACGCTAAAAAGGCTACTATTTTGTGGGGCCATTATTGGCGCAATTTACATCCAAGGGTTAATTAGCGTTGTTTTGCTGGTGTGCTGACCAATGATAAACCGTATTTCTTACACGCCATAATATATCAATTTTTCCTGTAGCCCTAATTCACAAGACAAAGGTATATAATTTACAACTGTTTCTCTTGTTGTGTGGCGTTGAAAACACGCAATTGTAACACGCTTACAAAGCTACTATTTTGTGCGGTCTCAATTCTTTGTGCGCAATTTACATCCAGGGGTTTATAATGTATAAAGCGTTGTTTTGCTGGTGTGCGATGACCAAAAATAAACTGTCTTTTTCAACGCGAAAATTATATATTATTCCTGTTGCTCTAATGTCACATGCAAAGGTAATTACAACTGTATCTCTTGTCTGTTGTGGCGTAGAAACACGCAATTGTAAACAAGCTACAGCTACTAGTTTGTGCGGCTCAATTCTTTGGCGCAATTTTACCATCCAGGGGTTAATTAAGCGTTGTCTTTGCTGGTATGCTGAACAAATAAACCGTCTTTTTCTCAACGCCAATATATATAAATTCTTCCTGTAGGCCTATTCATGTCGAAGGTTAATCTAAGCCTGTTTGTGCTTTTACATTTAGTAAAACACACAGTGTTTTTAAACGACACATACAAGTAAATTTTTCCTGGCCATTTGTGCAGCGCAATTTATATCCAAGGGTTACCCAAGCTTGTTACTGGGTTCATTTGGAGTCAAAAACAGGGTGTATATTTATCATATACAGATATCATCATCAAACAGTGTCTGTACATTTTAGAACAAACAGTATGTCAGACAGAGAGGTGGCAGACTCTGCACCTGCGAGTGGCAGTGGCACAAACATTCCTGGGAACAGGCCCAGGTCGCAGCACAGCAAGGGGAAGTCGCAGCAGGGGTCACTCGGTGAGGCCACAACTGCCGCTGTCATCTAGCGGCCGTGTGTTGTTCAGCAACCCAAGGGTTCTTGATTGGTTGACTAGGTCATCCTCTATCCTCCCAGATGACATCTGACAACCCCAGCCAAGAGTCGGTGGGAACCTCAGACACAACCATTAGTTGGCATGGCCCGGGAGCAGGTCAGCGGCCCTCACCTGTCCTCAGCCCGCCTCTGTCCCATCCGGTTCCCTCAGCCAGAGATTACTATGTGGTCTGGGCTCAGGCCACTATATAGCGAGGATGAACAATTTTGAGGAGGGCAGTCAGCAGCTACTTGGCAGCGAAGAAATGGGGCCAATATCCCTGCTTCTTGCAGTAGGCGGCAAAGTATAGATGTGGAGAGTGGCATGGGAGGTCATGTTGTGGAGGTCAGCCTCGGCATACCAAGACCGGTGATGAGGACAGCAGTGACGATGAAACACAAATAGATGATGATGTAGTCGGGACCTCACTTGGGAAGTGGGTGAGCAAGGGATTCATCATTGGCAGGAGAAGAGGAGCGATCAGCTTTGCGTCACAGGCAGCAGCGCAGCCAGCAGTGGGTCGTTTGTGTTGGCGTGAAGTCAGCAGGATAAGCAGCAGTGTGAGTAGGGAGCCGAGCCGGCCATGGGGTAAAAACCTGATTCGCAGGTCCATGAAAGTAGCAGCACAAGGGGCTCAGCTGAACAAGGCTAAGTGGCGGCAGTAGTCACTCGTGGGAGCGGTGCGGTAAAATCGTTTACTCGGCGGTTGTGCTTGTTCTTTGCTAAGACCGGAGGAGCGCAATATGGGTATAAGTAGAATCTGTGGGCAGAAAAGTGAAGCGTGGCCCAGGGAGCTAACGTTGGCACCACGGCCCCTGCGTCAGCACATGCAGCGTCCACTATCCACGGTGGCCTGGGGAGAAATGTGGCTCAGGCTGTGGTGGTCCATCCTGCGCAGCGCAACAGCAGCGCAGTAGCGCACCAGTGGCAGCATGCCATTTGCAGCCAGTCAAGCTCCACCACCTCTGCAGAAGGGAGCTGTATTCCTCTTTGACATCATCTCCCGGTCAGATGGCTCTGCTCCTCGCTACTCATGGCGCACGCACGTCGTTCAGCGAGGGATTGCAAAGAGACACAGTATGCGTTTCCACCTTCCTAAGCGTGCAGCAGCTGACCGTGTCCTTTACAAGTTGTTGGGTACTGCAGTACCTCCCTTTCCAAATGGTGGACTCTGCACCGGTTCAGAGATAATGGCTTGTGCCGGCGTGATGGAGTGTTTCAAGCCGTTTATTTCTTTTCTAAAAAGGCACTAGTTACCAGCACCTTCATAAATATGTAGTACAGAAGGTGGGGTCACGTCATTGAGCTTTCAAGTATGTTCCCAAGTGCAATGCAGCGGCCGGAGTTCTGGAGCTGTAACTACGGTCAGGGCAGTACATGTCTTTACGGCCCCTGGGGCTGAATGTTGCTTCAGCTCCAGGACACCAACCAACTTGGACAGGCGACGACGTCTTTCTCTCCACGTTGTCAAATGCTGCACCTGCGCCTCAATGTCCGCCTCCTCCTCCTTCACCACGCCCACACTCTCAGCCGCCACAAAGTAACTGGCTCCATCATACAACATGTGTAGGCACAGGGGTGTCACGCACGTTCTACACCTGGATTGCTCAGCGAACTGAGTCACACAGGGAGAGGAATGCTCCGCGTCATGCAGCAAGAAATCGATGGGTGTGGCTACTTCTCTGCGCCACTGAAAATCGGCTTACACTATAAAATTTCCCTGGGCACTTAAAGAGGGCAAACTGACACAAAAAACTAAGCGGGAATGTAGCCTGAATATAAAGTCATGCCAGCGAATGCTGGAAAAACAAGTGGAGAGCTCAAGGTGCAAAATTAGTGACCAGGAGTGTGATGGGGTGCGGCGGCAGCCACACAGCAGCATGAGGTTCAGCGTGGCACAATGAAATTTCTGGAGGTGGCAAAACACGAGGGGAAGCAAACGAGTGGCACAATGATGAGAGCGTGAGGTCAACGGCGAGGATGCAGTATGAGGTTCAGGCCATGTGGCACAATGACATCTCTGGTCGGCGGACAAACAGTATTAGGCCACAGAGTGGCACAATGAAACAGTGTGGAGGTCACGACGCAGCTGCATGAGATAGGCAGTGGCACCAATGACATTCTGGAGGGCGGCAAACACCGGTACTAAGCCTCGTAGTGGCACAATCCAACAGCTGTTGGAGGTCACGGCGGCACAGCAGTATGAGCTCAGGCAGTGGCACAATGAATTCTGGAGGCGGCAAAACAGTATTAGGCACAGAGTGGCACAATCAACAGTGTGGAGGTCAGGGGCGGGCAGCAGTATGAGGTCAGGCAGTGGACAATTGACATTATGATAGCAGGCAAAACAGTATTTGGCACAGAAGTGCACAAATGATACAGTGTGGAGGTCAGACAAGGCAGCAGCATGAGATCAGGCCAGTCGCACAATAGACATTCTGAAGGCGGCAAACGCCAAAAACTTGTATTGGCCACAGATGGCACATCACACAGTGTGGAGGTCACGACGGCTGCGTTATGAGGTCTGGCAGTGGCACATGAATTTATGGAGGACGGTAAAAAAGGTATTAGGCCACAGAGTGGCACAATCACACTGTGTGGAGGTCACTGCGCCAGGCAGTATGAGATCAGGCTAGTGGCACAATGGAACTTTTGGGAGGGGGGGCAAAACGAGTATTAGGCCCACAGTGTGGCACAATCACACAGTGTGGATGTCACGGCGCGCAGTATGCGATCAGGCAGTGGCACAATGACATTCTGGAGTCGGCCAAAACGAATTAGGCACCGAAGGATATCGGCACAGTCACACAAGTGTTGGAGGTCACGGCAGCAGCGGTATTAGAGGTCAGGCAGGGCACAATGAAATTATGGGCTGCCCAAAACAGTATTGGCCTCAGAGTGCACAATGATACAGGGTGGAATTGGTCACGAAGCAAAGCAGAACTGAGATCAGGGCAAGTGGCCAATGAATTTCTGGAGGCGGAAAACAGTATTGGCCACAACGGAGTGGCACAATACACATTGTGGAGTCACGGGCTGCAGCAAGTATGGAGGTAGTAGTGGAACAATGGACATTCAGGAGGCGGCTAAACAGTATTAGGCCACAGTGTGGCACAATACAACAGTGCTGGAGGTCACGGCGGCAGCAGTATGAGATCGGCAATGGCACAATGGATTATGGAGGCGGCTAAAAGTATTAGGCCACAGAGTGGCACAACTGATCCGGTGTGAGTCACGACAGCAGCAGCAAGAGATCAGGCTGTGGCACAATGACATTCAGGAGGTGGCAAAACAGTATTCGGCCACAGAGTGGCACAATCACACAGTGTGGAAGGCTCTCGCAGAGCAGCATGAGTTTCAGGCAGTGGCACAATGACATTCTGAGCATGGCCAAAACAGGAGGAAGCCACAGAAGTGACAATGACTGAAGGCGGAGGTCACGGCCGGCTCCAGCAGCATGAGGTCAGGCGTGGCACAATGACACAGTGTGGAGGACATGGCAGCAGCTACAGCAGCAGCATGAGGTCAGAAGTGCACAATGACACAGTGTGGATGTTCACACACAGCAGCAGCATGGGTCATAGAGTGGCACAAATGACAGAGTGTTGGAGTGGGTGGCAATACCCAGTCCTGGTAAAGATGGTATGGTAGGCAGTGGAGAAAAATTTGTTAATCAGTCAGCAGATGTGTCAGGCTTACAGCGGTGGGTTGGCGGCATACTGAAATAGTGGCAGAGGCAGGTAGTTTGAAACCAAGACTGACGGCTAAGCATTGGCCAATCGGCGTTGTGTGCTGGAAATCTGTGCGATCCACGCCCTGATTCTCTTGGACAAAGGTCAGTCGTTCCACCATTTCACCCTGGACAAGCGGGTTCTTTCTTGGGGTAACGATGGCCCCCGCCGCCACGAACACCGATCTGATCGCCACACTACTGGCACCGGGCACGGACAGCTTTCCCTGCAAAATCGGCAAGTTGCGGGGCCAAACATCCCAGTTTGGCTGCAAGTAGTCCAGGCGGATCTTCTAACTGAGGTGGAAGATGTGCTGTCCAAGTAGGCCAAAAACGTGGTCTCACGGATGCTCAGTCCTTGCATGATGCTGCGCGACTGCCTTCTATCACTAGGTGGCGTGATGGATAGCTGTCAATCAGTAGTCTCCAGACTTAGGTTTCTACTGATGGAGCTGGTACATGTTCCTACCCCCAACCTTCCCCAGCAGCCGCTGGCAGTAGTACGTAGAGCGCTGAGGAACCGGGTCTGACATGTAAGAGAGGGACGATGCAGCACATAGGCAGCAGCCAACTGATTACGGAGGATTTCTCCCTATAGTATTCTTGAGTTTGTCTTCCTCTCAATAGCTGGGAAAAAATCTCCCATTTGGACCAGGTAGCGAGAGGGGTCCCAATAGGGTGGGAGCAAGAAGTCATCCCTCTGGGATGTGGCTGATTTGGCTGTCACTTAGCAAGCAAATAAGCTGCTTGCGGGCCATCTATGCACAAGTGACTCCGAGAGGCTTCCCTGCTCCATTTCCACTGATGTACTGCCTCGGAGCTTGGGGGGTCATATGCTCATATCCGTATTCTCCATCCACTCTCCAGCTGCTCTGCTCCTCTCTCTTCGTCACCTTGGGTTAGAAAATTCACTCATTTCACCAGACAATGCTTCTGCTCCAATGTCCTCCTCCTCTCCTCATTTCAGTCCCCACCGGACTCATGAGGCCACAAGATGTAGTTGCCACCACGTCTCCAGTCATGCCCCAGAAGATTTTTCAGCATTGTTCCAGGACAATGACAGCAGTGGATGGGATGTTAATTCACTCGTAGATCTGGCGGGATGACAATAACTGTCGCTCCTCGAATGGCCTCAATCAACGGCAGGTGTCAGCTTGAGTGCCACTGGCTGAAATCACAAGTTACACAGGTTTACTTCTGTCTGCCTGGATCATCAAAAATCGTTAGATGCCATTTCTCTGTCTACAGTCGGTCACATGTGCAGGCTGGGAATTCCTGCGGGAGGAAAATCGCATAACAGAGTGTGTTGGGGTGAGGACCGTTCTGCCGCTGCAACTCGCAGGAGGGTGTTCCTGGCTTTGTACGAATTGGTTAAGTGCTATGCACAGTTTCCTGGCCGTTTTCAGAATGTTCTGAAGATCGGTGGAAGGAACTTCAGGAACTTTTTAAACGATTGAACACCGTGAGCCATGCAGGGATTGGGACCATCCTCCTTGGTTACAGGCGGACACTGTTCCTCCCAATTGTCCGGTCACCATGGTTACGATTTTGCAGTTGCTGCGGAGAAAGACACACATCGATTTCTTGCTGCATGACTCGAGAGTGCAGTTCCTTCCCTGTGTGGACTTCGTTCTGACAGAAGGCAAGCAGGAGTAGACTGCGTGAACACGCTCTGTGCCTACACATGTGGTATGATGGAGCAGTATTGTGGGGCTGTGATGTTGGTGGTGGTGAAGAAGGAGGAGCGGACCATTGGCACAGGTGCAGCAGGGTTTGACCAACGTGAGGAGGAAAAAAGCGGGTTTCCTGTCCAAGTTGTTGGTGTGCCTGGCTGGAAAAGACACATTAAGTGGGAGCGGTAAAGGACATGTACTGTCCCTGACCGTAGTTACAGCCCCAGACGTGCGCTCTGCCGTGTCAACTTGGAACAACCGATTAGCTATCAAGGATGTGATCGAACTTCTGTATCTAACATATTTAATTGATGTGCTGGTACCTGCCTTTTTGGAAAAAGAAATTACGGTTGGAACTACCATTCGGCTCGGCACAGCCCTTAGTTTCTGAACGGTGCAGATGTCCACCCATTTGGAAAAAAAAGGGAGGGACTGCAGTACCAACAAACTTGGAAAGGAGCACGGTTCAGCTGCTGCCAACCTTAGGATAGGTCTGGACGGGGATAATGATTGTCTCTTTGCAATGCCTCGGTTGAAAGACTGCTGGGCCATGAGTAGCGAGGAGCAGGAAGCGATCTGGCCAGGGAGGGACGATGTGTCAAAGAGAAACAGCTCCCTTCTGCAGAGGTGGTGGAGCCTTGCCTGGCTGCAATGGCATGCGTGCACTGGGCGCTGCTGCTGCTGCTGTTAGCTGCGGCGGCAGATGGACCACCACATCTGAGCACGTTTCTCCCAGGCACGAGATGGAGACGCTGCATGTGTTGACGAGGCCGTGGTTGCCAACGTTAGCTCTGGCCACGCTTCGCACTATATGCCACAGATTCTACATTACCCATAATTGGCTCTCCCAGTGTCTTAGCAAAGAAATGCACACCGCTGGTATCGGATTTTATCGCAACGCACGACACAGAGTGATATACTTGCCTCTTCCCACTTGCTCAGATCTTCAACTAACAATTCCTATTCTCCGATTTAAAAAAACCTATTTCATTTCACCCTCCCCACCCATCATAAACCATATCCACCCCCTTCCAACTCCCCCATTCTTTCAATCTCCTTCATCCTTACTTCAAGCATATCCCTCATACACATACTATTAGAATCCCATGTCTACACCACTCTCCCATATCTTACTTTCAATCACCACACAATAATATAACAACTACACATCATACACAACACCTTACAATTAATCCTATTTC
Source organism: Phyllomedusa bahiana (assembly GCA_025379985.1). NCBI lineage: Eukaryota > Metazoa > Chordata > Amphibia > Anura > Hylidae > Phyllomedusa > Phyllomedusa bahiana. The sequence continues at coordinate 21,598 of JAODAL010005379.1, read as the reverse complement.
CAACACCAAAATTACCTCCAATCCAACACCCACAAACATAATCCTCACCTTCAATACTCTTTCAATTTCCCCAAAAAAACTTATCAATTATCATCTAATCCCACCACCCACTTTAATCAACCACTCAACACCAAAATTTTCTGCATACTCCCATCCACCACTAATCAACATTCATCTTTAACCTTAATGTACATATCTTTCATATACATTTTATTTCTATACCTCTCCCCGTTCCCATCAACAAAATTAATATTCATATTAACCCACTCATCTATTCATTTTAATTACTCATACCCACATTATTAATTTAATGCCTATTCACCCCAACATAACCCCCAATTGCATCAGAACACACACAACTGCCTCAATCTTACCTCTTGATTATTATTCACACCCTCTATACCATCATGACTACCCAATCATATCATGCTCCCATTTGCCTCTAAAATTATATCCACATCATCACCTTAGAATCTCCTGCCACTAAATTCATACCTACTTTATTTAACAACAAATAACCTCCACATTAATAATAATCAAACGTAAATAAAACCACAACCCCCAGTTAACAATATCACCATACCATACCAATCAATTAAAACCCATTTTAAACCAACCTACCCCCACATTGCATTACCCATTCAATAATTATTAAACAACACCAATTTACAAAAACTCACAAAATAACACTCACCACCCCTTAATTCACCTACTTAAATGTAAAAAATCAACATACAAACCTACATTGTCATATAACACAAACACAAAACCAACAAAAACCAAACAACAAAAAAAAACAAAAAAAAAACACCCCCCACCCCCCCCCCCCCCCCCACCCCCCCCCCCCCACCCACCCCCCCCCCCCCCCCCCACCCCCCCACACAACCCCCCCCCCCCACCCCCCCCCCCCCCCCCCCCCCCCCCCACCACCCCCCCCACCCCCCCCCACCCCCCCCCCCCCCCCCCCCCACCCCCCCCCCCCCCCCACCCCAACCCCCCCCCCCCCCCCCCCCCCCCCCCCCCCCCCCCCCCCCCCCCCCCCCCACACCCCCCCCCCCACCCCCCCCCCCCCCCCCCCCCCCCCCCCCCCCCACCCCCCCCCCCCCCCCCCCCCCCCCCCCCCCCCCCCCCCCCCCCCCCCCCCCCCCCCCCCCCCCCCCCCCCCCCCCCCCCCCCCCCCACCCCCCCCCCCCCCCCCCCAAAAAACCATATAGGAAGGCAAGAATATATAATGTATTTGTCCCCCTAATATGTGCGTCTTTTCTTTTGATTTCTTCCCATTTGTTCTCCATACCACCCTCCCTCCCCTCCCTCCCCTATGTAGTTATACCCACCCCAACCCCTCCCTACAAAAAGCATACTCTTATAGAACACTCATCTTAACCTAATCACACTCATCTCACAATATACCAACCCCACAATTACATAATATCATATATATAATAATCCAACAAACCCACATACCTTCATATATATAATATATACACCCTCTGGAAGTGGAGAGCGTGTTTATGCATCTCACTCTCACATCATATTTCTGATATGGCAGTCATTATATCGAACCAGCGTGTTTATCCCAGTGTCCTGGTTAATAGCGGATGTGTGTGTGTGTGTGTCACCCCCTTCACACATTGTCCCCAAATCCCTCCCACAAACACGGTTCTGATCTTAGATAAACTTAGACCACAATCTATCTCGCCCACGCCTCTCATCGCGCCCGCCACCACCAATGTCTAGATGATCTCTAACTAACCTCAAATTCTCAGTGTAGAAAGAAAACATACGCTCCTCCCTCTCAGACCCAGACCAACCCCTCATGTATGTCAACTATCCAACATTCAGCCCTTGCCAATCTATATGTAAACACAAAATTCTAATCTCTCTGACTATTCTTAAAGGACAATTTGTAACCACAGTGTTTATTCCCACACCCCTCTTAGCTTCGCAAAACCATCCCCCCATTCGCATGTATACCACAAATCTCCCTCTAAAATTTAGCTCTCGATTGCGCACAGACATGAATAATTTTTATTTGCAAATCAAATTATCAAACCCTCTATAAGTGACAAAATCCATTTCACCCCCCGTTGTCCCTATTTCTACGACACAATTCACAACCGATGTTTATTTTAGACCCCCTCTCATTGCCTGTGCACAACCCAAATCTCACTCCCACTAATGTCTCTCCACATGTCCCCACAGTGTAACCAATAGAAGCGAGACCTTTAAACCACACCCCTTTAGAAAACCACCAATAGACCACGTCCCCCCGCCCATTGCTAGAAGCGAAAACCTTGGTGATTCACAAGAAATATTAACACTTTAACAAATAAAATCAAAGAGTATGTTTAGTCAGACGACAGTTCTCGTGTATGACAAAAAGACCATCCTCCACCTCATGCACATACTCAAACATAGAACCCTTTCTTTAGACCGACAAGCCTTCCCCCTGCCTAGATTGAGGTGTTTTTCTCTCTCCCAGAGCGTCAACACTTTCAACCACTAATCAAATAACTCCTGTTATAACAACCGCTCAATCTATGTTATGAATAGAGTTCTCACCTCAATCGCATCTCTAGTACTGAATGTATTCAAACCTCAATTTATCAATGTTAATACCAAAACTTTATCCAGTAATGACAAAGAACACAAAGAATTGGCTATGTATAAAAAGTCTTAGTAACAAAATGTACAGGCATCCCCCTCAGAATACGCAGATCTTGTAGAAGTTAACCCTTGGATGTAGATTTGCGACTAAGAGATTACGCTCACAAACTAGTAGATATTTCGCTGTGTTACACTTGGTTGTTTTCTACGCATGTATGTTGGCCAGTACAACAAGAGACCCGTTGTAATTAACTTTGTTGTGAATTAGGCTACAGGAAAACGGGGATAATTGTATTTGTGGGTTGAAAAGATGGTTTGCTTGGGGGTCGCAGACACGCGCACTCAGCAAAAATACAAGCCCTTTATAGGTTTTAACCCCTCGGGGTGCGACTATAGTTTTAGCGTTTGTTGCAGCGGGTGTGTTGGGCGGGGGCCATGATTTTAGAGTGTGTTTGAAGGGATGGCGAGTGTGGGTGGGTGAGTGGTGCTGGGAGGGGTCACAACATCAAGAAGCACCCTGAAGCAGTGGGTAACCATGTTTGGTATAAATACCGTAAAGAATAGTCCAACGTTGCGGGGGATTGACGGCGCTACCTGGGGCATTTCTTTTGAGATTTAATTTATTTTCCGTCTACGTTGTGGTGATGATCGCTTTAGTTGAATTGTTGGAGTGGGTGTGGCTTTGGTGTGGATGTTGGGGATCATCTTTGTTGCTTATGGGTTGTTGGTGGAGACAGTGTGCCGCACCACTGTGGTTTGTTCGTTTTTTTTATGCGCCGTGTTGAGTTTCTTGTGTCGTGAGTGTTAGCTCCGCCACGTTGTAGAAATATGGGAGTGCGTTTGAAGTAGTTAATGTGGCCTGTCTTTTGCATGAGGGATGTAGAGACAATTTTTTGATTGATCTGTGGTGTTAGAGATTGACGTTGGGATGTGGGATTTAGTTGGGTTTAGTGCGCTAAGCTGGGAGGTGTGTGCGTGGGGGCTTCTCACAGTATCTTTGATTGGGATGTCTGGTCTTAGGGATCTAGTGGGTGCGTCGGCGGGGGGGGGTCAAGGGGTGTCCAATAAAAAATATTATCATCAATTCAATTGTCCAGTAAGAGCTATTCAGCCGCACGGCAGAGGCTACTCTACCACTGATGGACGCAACGTGCAGATATGAAGAGGAACGTGCTGCAAGCCTCAAACCCCCGGCGGTCTGCGCACGGTGGGGAATTTATAATTGTGCAAGGTGACGCCATCACTGAATACGACGAGTCCTTAGACTGTGGCTTCGAATCTGCATCATGTTCAGGAGGCATATGCCCCTTATCTTCCTCCCTAGAGTGCTATTGCCACCAATGTTAGCGCCAATGTGACTGCGCAAGACCATTCCTATATCACACAATATCAATAAGCTCACACTTCCTTCACACCGAGAAGTACCCCAAAGTTCGACTTCGTTCCGAACCGGATGTTATCTATGAAATTTCTACATCGAATTCCACTTCGTTAGAATCGATTTCGGCCATCTATATTGTATGGACCAAAAATTCTTACTAAGTAGAAGACAATGTGTCAAGAGAAGACATTCCTCTGAATCACACAGGATAGGTGGAAGTATCAATAAGTTATTCTCAGCATAAACGTGACCATGCCAGGTTTAGGAAAATGGTGGTTGTCATGGAGGTCAAGAAACTGGTGGCTGGCAAGGGGTTAAATCTATGGGTGAGAATTATAATGAGCCTAGATGCAATATGGTAATTGCTTTAATTTTACATAGTGTCTTAATGGAGAAAGCATGGATGTTCCAGACTTCCTTCTCCTGTTCCCATCCACCGTAATTTGCTGGCACAACAGGATCCAATGTAGCGTCCTAATTCACAGGAAAAAGCAAGGGCTACCCTAAATTACAAAATGAAATACTTTATTAAAACATATCCTTAACAAAGCTACAAAAATATCCAAAATAACAGCCGTTTAAGGTGCTAGTAGTCCCATGATTGGTCTCCCATTCTAGCTATTAACGTTAATGACTTGGGCGTATGAGTACTGTCTCCAGGGCGCTTAGAGGGATTTGCAGGGGATTGCAGCTGTGACCCCCGCGCCCAGCCTGACGGGCTTTTTAGCGGGCAAAAATCGGACGATACACACCCAGGCAGTATACAGTGCGGTGGGTGGCTGCGGCGTCTGAAATTACGGCCGATCCGCGTGCCCGCTCACGATCGTCTGCGGTCATCGGCATCGCCCGCATGCTATGCTGCGCCGACTCCGTAAGGATCGGGCATGGTGGTGGGGAGCCTGCTGAGGCTCCGTCAACCTTCTCTGGCCGGTTTGCAACACTTCGTCGAGACAGGAAGTGGGGAAACCAGCCATCTTTGTACACCCTCGCTAATGCATTGTATGCAACTTGCACTATTAGGTTTTGTATTAACATCGGGCCATCTATGTGGTCAAGTCCATAGGTGGCCTCAATGATAAGTAAAAAAAATAAAAATAAATAAGTCTTTAAAGTACAAAAAAGTATAAAAGTTCAAATCAAGCCCTTTTCCCATTTTAATAAATAAAATCATTAAAATAATTAAAAGAGTTACAGAATATTTGGTATCGCCGCGTCCGATTAAGTTCATCTATAAAAATATAAATCATTTATCCATACGTCTGAACAGTAGACGAAAAAAAATTCCAAACGCCAAATCTGCGTTTTTTGGTTCTTTTACATCACTCAAAAAAATGGAATAAAAATGATGAATAAAAAGTCTCCTGCATTCCAAATTCTAGGATAAATAACGTACCACTTCAGCCACGCAAAAAAATTCCCCTCTCCTGAATTCTCGGAGGTGTTAGTACAAAAAAGTTATTGTCGCAAAAATCGGCGCCTGGCGCAGAAATTTTCAAAATAGACAGATGTTTGGTATTTTTTTTTACGGTACCAAACATAACGGATCAAACCTACCATGTTTAGTATTGCGGAATGTTAACAAACTGTAGAATACAGAATAGACATTATTATTACCAAAGATGATCGCCGCAAAAGCAAAAACCCGCGCAAACATGGCGAAATATATTTTTTTTACATTTTGTCCATTGAATTTTTTTTCGATTTCTCCAGTATATTCTATAGTCTAGTGAATAACCCATTAGGAAAGTACTGCTTGTTCCACAAATAAAAGGCCCTCAAGTGTTAATGTAGGTGGAAAAATCAAAGTTGGCTTTCAGAAGGCGAGGGGGAAAATCGAAGTGTCACAAAAAATAAAAACCTGGTCCTTAAGGGGTTAATAACTTATCTTATGTAGATACTGTATATGTCTATAGTCAGAATACCCTTTATTTAGCATAGTTAACAGTTATGTAACTATATTTGTGTATTTATCTATAGATCATAATTTGTTAATGGAAAATCCTTTTGTTTAAAATACAACTTTTCTTTTTTTAAATTGTTTTAGGTGCATGGAAGATACCTCTCGCATCCTTCTATTTTTCTTAAGAACACTAAATAAATGCTTTTTACTTACTTTATCATAAATTACTTTATATTTTTCTATTTAATAGCAGTTAATTTTTTTTACAATTATTTCAATAATACTAAAGATGTCAACATTCACCTAGGAACAAATCATGTAGTTTCTACACTTGAAATTTTAAGATGTAATACACATGAATAACTTAATATGCTACAGCTTAATATTATTTTCTATATGAAGAAGAGCCAAAGTACTTGAACGTTAAATCAAACATTTTAATGAAATTACTTTTTATTTAAATGACAGCTTACTCTTTCATTTACTTGAAACCCCAAGATATATGATGGAAACATTTAACACAACATGACAGGAGAAGGAAATACAGTATACTTTATTATGTAAAAAAAAATGTTCTGCAAAATTTCCAGGAAATAATGTAACACAGAGGCACAGGTGTGAGTCACCATAGGGGTCAACTAAAGACTAGAGAAAATAACCAGACTGACATTGTTTGGTTTTATTAACTCATCCATAATTAGCCCATAGCTTAGATACAATTTAGCTGGTGCCATATGGGCTAATGTAGCAGTGAAAATGACCCCCCATGCGGATGACAGTCTGTCACAGTAGAGGAAGATTACAATAAACCAACAGTGCGCCCTTAATATTTACATTTAGAGCTATTCCATAAAAGACACATTGTTTCTAATCAGATCATTCCTTATTACTCATCATGTTGAGGATTGCACAAGGTAAGGTAAATTGGACCAAAAAATGTTTCAAAAATAAAATGAAATCCTAATATTTACATAGGATGCAGGTTTCAATCACATTGATTGTAGTTATGTAAACAGGAGATACAATTTTCTCGCTTGCAGTGACCATTGATGTAGCGCTGAGGACTTTAATGTTCCAATGCGCCTGGTTGCCAAATGATCTGTCGTTTAATAATCAGTAGCATACAGAGCACTTTTCAAAATGCCACCAGTGTGAGCATCTGTTGTTATTAGGTAAAATGGTCAGAGCCTGTACATCGCTTTAATTTGGTTTCTCACATTGCTTACAGAGCACGGAAAATATGCATTTTGTGTATTCACCTAATGTTCTTGGGCCAGTATGATGTTTTTTTTTTTTTTTGTTTTTACTACAGGCTGCTATAAGGCCATTTTTAAGCAGTGCTTTATAAAGGTTAATGTAACAGAATATTTTAAAATTAGAAACTCTATTTCGTAGTTTTATGTTTAATAGGATATGATAAATTATAGTTAACCCATAAATATACAGCAGTGCTTTGTGCTATGATTGGTTTTGGCCCTGTGTGTAAGTAAGATTTAATTCTTGAGGACCAATTTTTCTATTTTTCCTTTTTGTGTTAGAACTATAATATTTTTTGTTTGATGTGGCTGTATGACACTTTCTTTATGCTGGATGAGTTATTTTTAAATATATGTTTAAAGACATTTCATTTATACAAATTTCTACTTTGACAAAAATGCAAGAATAAAGCTATTTTTTCACTAAGGGTAGTCAAAGGTAGGTTGACATCACTGTTCTGAGCGCTTACTTCTGAACAGTGATGAAAGCCAGCAGCATGTGAATGCTGCACCCAAACAGTGGCTTCAGCAGTGATACCCCTTTTGGATCAAGACAGAAAGAAAATGGGAGACTGCCGGAGAGTGAGGACTGTGCAGTACCAGATCCAAGGTGGTAAGGGTGGTGAATATAAGTTTTTTTTTTTATCTCAAAAGGGCAGCAGTATAGTAAGAATAGTAAAATAATAAATTAATAACTGGGCAACCCATTGAAATAGCTATCAGATAGAGAGATATGTTTTATTAACATCTGAAAGACGACAAGTATTATTTGCTGTTATAAATATTCTTTTACATACAATACTAGGGTGTAAACCTGCATGCAGAATACATAGAAGGCACATACTTTACACAAATTTTAATAAATCACAATGATTTTGCAAAAGTACAGAAGTGTCAGATGATTCCTAAGAAATACCCAGGGGAGGCGATGTGGTCGTGGGTTTTTGATTTTCCTCAAAGACAAATGTGGCAATGAACTTGCCTTATTGCTCTGGGTCATCAATATTGATGTGGTAAACACACTGAATTTGTGAAAAAGCAACATAAAGTTCTCCATGACCAAATGTAGGCTGCGATAAGTTTAAACCTACTTTCTCTAATGTCTGGTCTTGTGCACTGTTCATGGTCATGGCATGTTATGAAGTAAATAGTTTGTAAAAGAAACCCCAAAATGGGACAAATATTTGTTTTTATAAATAAAAATTCAAAGTAGCGGGGTTAAAGAAAATTTGAAGGATAACACAAAAAGAGAGGGGGGGAATTTCTCAAAATTTGAAAGGCCAATTTAGCCTTTTTTACGGCAAAAATTATTTTCGACCCAAATTTTTTTGGGCGCCGAAATGGCCATTAAGAAACAGCTTTTTCCCTTCCCTGCAGGGCCCTGTATGGTGTTGTAGAAAAATTGTCCCAATGCCAAATATGCATAGGGAGCAATTTTTTTCTTCTTACAATGCTTATTTTAGTTTTGCCATGAAGAGACGGGTGCCGGAAAAAAAAAGGGTTTTCAACTTACAAACCGGGGCCCAAAAAGGGGGAAAAAATAAAACCAGATAACTGAAAAAGAAAACACACCCAAAAAGGAAAAGTCAAGCGGGCGGGGAAAGAACTGAGCTTAGGGCAAAGGGAACCTACTAAGCGCAAAAGAGCCCCCATTTCCTTTTTAAACACCGAACCCAAAAGTTTCCACCGATTAAAAACAAAAACCTTTCTCTTTTAAAAAGGGTTTCATGTACAGCCCCCCCCCACGAAAGAGTGGAGTGGGGGGTTCGGCGGGTAATTTTGCTTTTACGCCACTGATCATTTTTAAACCTTTTTCCCTTCACCCGCAGTGTCCTTTTTAAAAATTTCAGCAATAATCCATCACATTGCTAAAGCCAAAAAAAAACAGGGGGTTGGGACCCAAAAAACAGAGAGGACTAGTAAAGGGGAAAATTTGCATTTTTCTGAGTTCTGTATCCACCCCCTTCTTTTGGGTTTTCCTAATAAATCAGAAAACCCCTGATCCTGCTGTGGAGAGGCAAAAGGGAACGGTTGAGAAGGGGGAAAGGCAACACCCACTTTTCCCCCACAGAGTGGCACAATCACACATTATTGGGGTGGAAAAAATTTATTCATTTGGCCCAAAAGGGAGTGGCACAAAAAAAGGTTGAAAAAGGGGGGAAACAACATCAGTATTTCCAACATGTGGCCAATGGCAGGTTGAAAGGGGGGCAAGAAACATCAGTAGGCCACAGGGGTGGCAAAATTTAACCCCGTATGGAGGGGAGGCCCCAAACAGCAGAAAAGCGAATGGGGGTTGGAGAGGGGCACAAATAAAAATTCGGTGGTGGCAGCAACATGTTTAACCACAGAGGGGCACAATGAAAAATGTGGGGGTTGATGGCAGCAACGCACCAACAGCATGGGGTTCAGGGAAGTCCCCCCAATGACAAATTTTTGGAGGGGGGCAAAAAATGGTGGGGGCCACGGGTTGGCAAAAGGGGGTTTTTAGGAAGGGAAAACGAAACCCCCTGGGTTTGGATAGGAATAGGCGGGTGCAATGGGGGGAAAAGGGCCCATTAAAAGTCCACTGCCCAAATGAAAGGGGAAAAACCCACGGGCAAACCTTTTTAAAAATTTGAAAAGGGTTTTAATAAAATACAGTGACCCAAAAGGGTTTCTAATAAAAATTTCCCAATATAAAACCCCTAAAACAAATGTACTTTTTTACAATAGTTTTGCTTAGTAAGGAGTTACAGATGTGAGTATAAACCCCTTTTCCCGGCTTTTGGACCCTTTTTTTCAAGCACATTTTGCAGAATAAAAAGAATATAGTGAGGGAAAAAATTTTTTGGTATACATGTTTAAAAGAGAATGCTTTAGGGGAAGTAAAAAGGAGATGCAAAACAAAAGGGGGGGGAAATGGGGGGAAAAAAAAGGGGGGGGGTAAGGGGAAAATGAAAAGGGAAAAGTTTTTAAAAGGGTTAGAGATTTAAACAGGGTAGAGGTAGGGGTGAAGAAAAAGGGAAAAATTTAGGAAAAACGGGAAGAAAAAAGGAAAGGGAAAAAAGGGATAGATGGGGGCCCAAAAGGGGTTTTACTAGAAGCCCGAGAGCAGGTTTATGGGGACAGTTTAAGTAAAAAAAGGTATAATAAAGTTTACTCTTCCCCGAATGGGTACCAAAGGATGAGGGCGCATTTAATATAGTGTATATAGGGTAGCTATATCGGAGAAATATGTGGGGAAAAAAAAACACTAGGTTTAAATGGAATATAAAACGGCAAAAAAGGGGAATTTTTTGGAGAAGGGGGGGGTTTGTATAGTGCCCAAGCTTTCCGAAAGGAAATTCTGGAGTTTAGCTAGAGGTAATGGAAAAACCTCCAGAAGTAAAAAGGGGGCCTTTAAGGGGAGATGAAAGGGGAAAGAGTGAACTAGCAAGGGAGAGAGAAAAAGTAGGAGAGTAGAACCCTATAAAGCATTTACCTGGGGAGAAGGAGTAGGACAACGTCCGAGGAAGGAGGAAGGGCCCCTGTTGGGTGCAGCGAAGCGGGCCGCCAAATTTTAAAAGCTTTCCCCCCGCCCGCGCTTTAAAAAACCCCGGGCCCCCCGCGCAAACCGTGATCTAGGGTTACGGGGGGCATTAAGGGCCGGGGTTTTGGGGAAAGGGCCCCTGGCCATGCGCCGCATAACGGGGTAGTAGAAACAGCGGCACAGGGAATAAACCAAAAGGAGAATAAGTTGGGAAAAATGGGGCGGGATGAAAATAAATAAGGGAGACTGAGAGAAAAAAATTAAATGTAAAAAAAACGGAAAAAGAAATCTCATTTCCCAAAAAAGGGCAGGGGGCAAAAAAGGGGGAAGGGGGAAGGGAAAAAGACAGAATAAGGAAAATAGTAAATTTGGAAAGGGCAGAGCCCGATGAAAATTTGGGGTTTGAGAGATAGTAAGGTGAGGATTACCAAACAGGAAGCGGGGCTTTTATTTTATCTGGAGGAAAAAACTAAAATGTTTGTTTTTAAAAAAAACATATAATAAAACATAGTATGTCTTTTTTATAAAAAACAAAAGAAAAATGGTATAATACTCCCGTTTCTAAAAGGATACCCAAAATAATGGGAAAACAAGGGGTCAAACCTACTTGAAAAGAAGGGAAAATTTAAAAAAGGGGGTTAAAAACCCGAAAAATTTTTCCCAAAATTTATTAGGTTTTCATAAAAATTTAAGGGGTTTAAAAAGGGGTATTGTATTTTTCTGTTTAAAACCCCTCGGTTTGAGGGTCCCTTTAAATGTGTATCCAGAATCCTTTTTTGGGTTTCAGTTTGCAAACCCACTCGGGGCACCACCGCATCTAAATTGGAAAAAGTTCCCATTTCCCGGAAAAAGGGAAATTGGGGGTTTATGCCGGGTTCCAAAAAAAATGTGCCGGGGTAGGTAAAAGGGTTTCTTTGCATCCAAAATTTTAGAATTTTTGTTTGGAGAAGGATCCTTGGGTGGCTTTATGGTTTTTTTCCTAAATAGGCTAGGACCAAAAGGCCCCTTGATTAAAATATCCACAAAAACTTGGGTTTTAACAAGGGGAAGAAGCCTTTGAAAGGGAAGGTTTCCAGTTTAGGTGGTTTGAAAAAATAACCCCCCTTTTTGTTACAGACGAAAACATGGGGGAAAATCCCAGGCAAGGGAAAAATACCCTTTTTTGGGGTAGAATTTAAAATTATCCCGTCGGGTTTCTAAACCCTAGGTGGGGCCTAACCGTTGCCCTTACTAGACGATCTCCCAAGATTCGATCCCTTTTTTGAGAGTGTAGCGGTAGATTCTGGAAATTTGTGATTGTGGGTAAGATCGGGAGAGAATGCCCAATTTTTTGCGTACAAATTTTTTGAAACCCTTTGGGGTGAAAAGGGGGTAAAATTTTAAGTTTAAAGGGAAATTTGTGGGGGCTTTGGGTTGTTTCCCAAGTCTTAGGATCCCCCTTTTGGTTTTGGGGGCGGGGGCTGACCTTTTTGAAGTAGTTTGGGGGGAAAACCCCTTTTCTTTGAAGCGTTGGAACATTTCATTTAGTCTGGTTTCTTTTGTAACTGGGTTCTGTACTATAACCCTTCAAAACGTCCCAAATTGTGGGGCTGTGGAAACTTTTTTTTTTTGCTAGGGGCATGATTGCTTTTAAATGAAGTAAAAATGTTACGGTCGGTCGGTTTTTTTTAGTGGGTTTCTTTTTGGGGGGCCTTGTTCGTCAGATAAAATGGTTGTGTCCAAAAAATGTATCCGATCTGTATCGTAGTGAATAGTGAAATGCAGTCCTTGGAGGGCAGTATTGATATGGGAATGAAATTGGAGTAAAGATGATAATGAGCCTGTCCAAATACAAAAAATATCATCTATGAATCTGAGCCAAATTTGTGAATGGGTTTGAAAGTTTTGGTTAGTGTAGATATGTTCTTGCTCGAATATGGCCATAAAAATATTGGCGTAGGGAGGCGCCATATTGCTTCCCATCGCGGTCCCTTTACATTGTTTATAAAATTGATCTTGAAACATAAAAAAGTTGTTATGGAGAATTAGAGCATCAGTGCAAAACTGTTTTTCTACAGTTTGAAAATGGTTTTGATGTAGAAATTTTTCAACAGCCGTAATTCCCTCATGGTGGCCTATTGATGTATAGAGGCTGGTCACATCCCAAGTGACCAAAAAATGTGGTTTCGTCACGGGAGAAATATTGCCAATTTTCCTTAGAAAGTCACCTGTGTCCAACAGAAAGGATGGAGTAAGTCTAACTAATGGCGTGAGTATTCTCTCTATTAGGATGGATAGGGGGGATAAAATGGAGTCTGTGGACGCTACTATGGGTCTTCCGGGAGGTTTAATGGGATCTTTGTGTATTTTGGGTAATACATAGAAAACAGGTAAGATAGGATGGTGATTGGTAAGGAATTCGGCTGTTGAACTATCAATGATGCCGAGATCTATGTATTGGTCAGAGAATTTTTTAATGAGTGCTGTAATTCTGGTGGAGGATCCCTGTCAAGGGGGTGAATAGGTGTCCCTGTCTGGACAACTGGCGATTATATTTCTTCTATGTACATGTTTGTATCCATAACAACTATTTGCTCCCAACCCGTGTCTGCTGGCTTGATCGTGATGTCACGTGTTGACATAGGGACTATTGGAGTGCCAGATATTCCCCCTGTGGATACGGTTAGAGTGGAATTTGTAGTTCTCCCTGGGTAATCTGTGTTAGATCAGGGCTCCAACAAGGATCTGTTTAACAGATTAATAAATGTTCCACAGGGGTGATAGTGGGTTGGAGCGGTTGTATTTGGTCTTGGGTCTTCAAGTTAAATTTGAAAAATTGAAAAATTGCGGGATTGGTGTGTTCTTTGTTGGATGATGTTCGTCATTATAAGTGTTGGAATTGGAAAATTTGCCTTAAGTCGGATGTTTCGAAAGAAACGACTTAAGTCCTCCTAACATGAACTGTCTCAAGTTGGAGGTGGGCAGAAGGAGGACCTTTGATCAATAGGGGCATTTTCGAATGTGCTTATATTCCGGGGGAAGATTATTAAAGACTTATGGAGATCCAACCTGGGATCGCCCGTGAGTACTTGTGAGTACAAAGTTTCCACTTGTTAGTAGTATTAGATCAAAGTAAAGTTCTTTTTGAATCTATTCTAAACTTAAACAGTGGAAACCTTTGATAACTAAAACTCACGGAATTCTTCATAATAGATGAGGCGATGAAAACAGCAGTTATCCCATACTTCTATTTCTACAGATGAATAATGAATGACAAAGCTGAATGATATGGGTCTACCCCAAACGATATACAGCCTTCAAGAAATCAACGAACAGGAAAAAAGAAAACAAAGTTATTGAGGTGACTCAGAGGGACCTACCTAAACGACACGTTTATAGGTGGCAAGATTAGAGTGAAACTCTTACAACTGCTCTCCCTCTTATCTTATAATAATTAATTCTGGCTCTGACCAGCGTATCTCTAAACCTCATATTGACAACCCTTTTTTAGGGGAGGAGGTCGGGTGAGGACAACGACCCAGACGAAACTACACACCGACCGGTTCGGAGGGGGGTGGAGGAGGACCCACGACCACCAAGATACTCACGCGAGCCAGTGGACGTCTCCCCATTGTTCTTTTAATTATCTTCACGGGGAGGAATTTATCATCATTCGAAATGGTCCCTATTGAGCAAAATTGTCTTCCTTCTGGCCAACCTCACATCTTTGATCACGTTCATGTTAGAGGAGGACTTAAGTCGTTTCTTTCAAACATCCGGAATTAGGCAAAATTTCATTCCAACACTTATAATGGGGACACATCAGCAACAAAGAACACACCAATCCCCATTTTTTCACAATTTCTTATATTTAACTTTGAGGACCCTAAGTACAAAATACAACCTCAATCCACACATTCACCCTGTGGAGACAATTTATTAATATGTTAATCAGGATCACGTTGGCCATGACTAAACTGATTACCTTGGGAGAATACAAAATTCCACTCATATACCTATCCACAGGGGAATATCAGGCACTCAAGCCTATGTCAATCACTGTGACTCCGATCAAGCCAGCAGACAAGGTTGGAGAAATAGTTGTTAAGATACAAACTGGTACATAGAAGGAATTTAATCGGCCAGTTGTCAGGTCAGGGACACTTATTTTACCCCTTGACAGGGGGATCCCCTCCTCCAGTGAAGTACGGCACTCATTAAAAATTTTCAATGTCCTAGATTAATTTGATCTCGGCTCATAGATTGTTCATTCAGCCGAATGCCTTACAATATCACATTCTTATCCTTCCTGTTTCTATGTATTACCCAAAATGCACAAAGTTCCCATTATAACCTCCCGGAACAAAGACCCAGAGTAGCAGTCCACAGGACTCATTTTTTCCCCCTCTATCATCCTAATGGAGAGAATAATTCACGCCATTAGTGAACTTACTCCATCTTCCCTATTTCGGACACAGGTGACTTTCTAAGAAAAAAATTGGCAATTATTTCTCCACGTGACCGAAACACATTTTTGGTCATTGGGATGTGAACAAAACCTCTCATTATACATCAATAGGCCACCATGAGGGGATTACGGCTGTTGAAAAAATTTCTACATCCAAAAACCATTTTCAAACTGTAGAATAAACAGTTTTGCACTGATGCTCTTTCTCTAATTCACCATAAACAATCTTTTTATATGTATCAGATCAAATTTATAAGCATGTAAAAGGGACCGCGAGGAAGCAATTGGCGCCCTCACCTACGCCATTTATTTTTTTGGCCATATTAGAGCAAGAACATAGCTACTCTAACCAAATCTTTCAAACCCAATATCAATAATTTGGATCTAGATTCAGATACGATGTATTCTTTTTGTATTTGGCACAGGCTCACTTATCATCTTTACTTCAATTTAATTCAATATGCCTCCAAGGACTGCATTTAACTTTTTACACTACGATACAGATCGGATTCATTTTTTGCGACACAAACCATTTTATCTGGACGAACAAGGCCACCTTAGTACCGACATCTATCAAAAAACCGACTCGACCGTAATAGTTCTAACTTCATTTCCAATAGCAATCATTGCACTAGCACAAAAAAGTTTACCACTGTCACAATTTAGACGGGGCTAGTAACGTATTAGTACAAGAACCCAGATACAACGAGAATACAGATCAATGAATTGTACCCAACGCTTCAAAGAAAAGAGGGTATCCCACCAAACTATTCAGACTAAGGTCAGCCCACCGCCACCAACAATAGGGTTCCTATAGATCGGGAACAATCCACATAAGCCTCCCACGTATTCCCTTAATCTCTAAATTACCATCCTGTCACCCGATGGTTTCAACCAAAATTGTATCGCAAACATGGGAGCATTCTCTCCCGATCTTTAACGGACAATCAGCGAATTCCATTGAATCTACAGCTACACTCCTTCACAAACGGGGATGCAATTTAGAGATCGTTAGTAAGGGCAGACGTAGGCTCACCTAGGGATAGAACCAACGAAAGATGACTTTATCTACCCCCCAAAAAGGTACTTATTCCATGCCTGGGATGTGACCATGTGCTCGACATGTAAACTAAAAGGCGGCTACTTTTAACACCCATAACTGGAACAAACTCCTTCCCTATTCAAAGGCTTCTTCACGAGTAGATCTCAAAGCTTTGTCGGTATATCTAATCAAGTGCCATGTGGTCTAGCCTATATAGGAAAACACTCAAGCCATCAAGGATCGCATCTCATACACACAAATCTACATTTAGATGCAAAGAAACACTTTTTACCTATCCGGCACATTTTGTAGAAATCCAGACATCACCCCTCTACAAACTTCGTTTCCAGGTTATAGAACAGGTTCAAATTCCTAGCACGGTTGGTGACCCGAGTAGGTATGTACTGAAAACGAGAAAGATCTCTGGATACACACATTAGGGTCGACTAGAACCAAGGGCGTTTTAATCTGAGCAATTACGATTTACGCCTTTAAGTCTTAATCGTTATGTAAAACTCTAGATAATTGTTTGAAGAACATTTCTGGTTTAACCACTTTTTAATCATCCTCCTGTACAAGTTGGTTTTGACCCTTGTGATGCTATATTTTGTGTATCCTCTAGTACAGGAGTATTTACCTTGTTACTTTTATCTACTCCATTACACTATAAGTCTATAATATGTTTTATGATATATTTTATTAAACGACATTTTGTGTTTATTCTCCAGATAAATGACCGTAGCATCCTGTTTGGTGATCCTGCACTTACTATCTCTCAAATCCCAATTTTCATCTGGCTCTGTCTCTCCTAAGTACTATTTCTTATTCCTGTCAGTTTCCTTCTCCTTTCCCCTTTTGTCCCCTGCCTCTTTCTTGGACTGAGATTTCTTTTTACGTTTACTTTACATTTCATTTCATATTCTCTCAGTCTTCCTATTTTACTTTCATCCGCTACATTCTTCCACTTATTCTCACTTTGTTTATTCCCTGTGCCGCTGATAATAATACGCCGGTTTTGCGGGAAATCGCGCACAGCGGCTTTACACTCTCGCCATTACTGCCAGCGTCACCTAGATCCTACAGTGCTAGCAGCCGAGGCTATTTCTCGCTGCCTAGCTGGTGCGTCACCGGTTACGCTATTTAATGGCGGCACAGCATCAGCTGCAGCAACCGAGCGCGCCATTCCTCTCCTTCCTCAGAAGTCTGTCCTTACTCCAGCCTCACCAGGTAATGCTTTATAGCGGTTACATACTCTCCTAACATTTTCTCTCTACATGCTTGTTCAACTCATTCCGCTACATCTCTCTTTCAGCGCCGTTTACATCTGGGAGGGACGTTTTATCCATTACCTCTGCTACACTCCAGCTATTTACTTTTCGGTAGAGCATGGCACCTAGTTACTACCTATCTCCATTCTATGCCGTTTTATATTCCAATTTAACCTAGTTGTTTTTTCTTCACCACAGTATTTTGTATTTTTCTCCGATATAGCTACTCATATACACTATTTACTGTCGCGTCATCCTTAGGTACTCCATTACGGTAAGAAGTATTCTTTATGATACTTTTCTACTACTATCTGTCCTATTATACCTGCTTCTCGACTACTAGGTAACTTATGTCATCACTCTATAACTTTGTTCATATCCTTTCTCTTCTGTTGCTCCTAATTTTCCTTTATCTTCACACTACCTCTACCCTGTCTTATTCTCTCTACACTTATCTCTTTTCCTCTTGTCATTTTCCCTTACCCTCCCCCCTTTTTTTTTCTCTCCATCCCCGCTCTGTTTGCATTCCTTCTTACTTCCACCTAATGCATTCTCTTCATATTACAATGTGTATTTACAGATATGCCTCACTCATATATTACTTTTTATTCTGACAGATGTTGCTTGTTAAATGCCCAATAGCAGAATCGTCGTTCATACTCAAATCTGTAACTCCTTTACTAAGCAATACTATTGTAAAAAAGTTACTTTTGATGGAGTATATATTGTATAAGTATGGGAATCTTTGGCTCACTGTATTTTCATTAAAACTTGTGCAAATTATCACAAGGTGTGCAGTGGGGATATCAATCTTTCACAGAGTGGCACAATGACCACGCATGGAGGGTGGCCAGGAGCATGGGGTAGGCCACAGATTGGCAAATGACACAGTGTGGGGTGGGTGGCAATTCCAGCCCCTGGTAAAGTTGGTGGGTGGAAAAATGGAGAGTGGCAGCAGATGTGGGGAAATCAAGTGGGTGGCAGTTTTCAGAATAGTAGTGAGGCAGGTAGCCAGAAAAATCCAGATTCTTTTCCCAAATTTTTGGTGGGCGTTGGTGTTTAAATTTGATACATAGGCTTTGGTGTATGGAAACCCGGGCCGACCAGCTGTTTAAATCTTGACAAAGGTGAGTCTCTCCACTTTTGGGTGGCAAGGAGCTCTCCTTGGGGTAACTATGGCCCCCCCCGCACTAAAAACCCCGCTCTGATGCCCACCACTGGCCGGGGGGAAAGTTTCCAGTGCAAACTCTGCAAAATTGCGGCCCCAAAATCCAGTTTGGCTTCCAGTAGTCAAAAATTCTATGTGGGAGTGCTGTCCAAGTAGGCCCACCTGCTGGTTCGGGTCTGTCCTTCCCGTGCTATTGGTGAGTATCTCCTCAGTTGGGGGGAAGGAAGTTTGTCATAAATTTTACCCCAGTGCCACGGGCCCTAAAATTTTCAAAATTAAAAAGGGATTGCTATGTGCTTGGATTGTAAAAAAAAATTTTTAATGGCCTTTCTCTGCCCCTTTCGCCCAGTAAAAACATATAGGGGGCGGGAAATTTTCCAAAGGGGGGGAAACATCGCATTTTAAGCCTATGTTGGGGGAGGTTGTTCTGCCGCTAAAGCTAAAGGGTTTGGGCTTTGTAAAAAATTGGATGAGATGCGTGAAACATTTTCCCGGGCCATTTCTAAATGTCTTGCGATGGGTGGAAAACTTTACCCGGAAAAACCTTTTGACAACCAGGCTGAACACGTGCGCCATGCGGGGGCGCAGGGGGTAAATCCCTCCTGGGTTTCAGTGTGGACACCATGTTCCTTCCTTTTGTCTGTCCCCATGCAGTTGTCCTGGAGAAACCCAAACAATTTTTTTTGGGTTGAGGCGGAGCGGGTTCCCCTTTTGTGACTTTTTTTGCCCAGGAAAACCCCAGGTGTTTAAAACCTTTTTTGTTTTTTATGAAAACCATAGAACCATCTGAGGAAGTCCCGAACAGGCAAAAAAACGCGTTATGCACTTTTATTCTGAAATTATTGGGGTTCATACCAAAAATTTTTTAAGGGAAATAAAATTTATTTTTTTTTTCCTTCGTCTTTTCTCTAGAGGTTTAAATTTTACCTTTTTTGAGCCCCCCCCGGGGGTTCCATTGGTTTTTGTTGCTTTTTTTCCCAGGTGAAAAAAACTGCGGGGCCCTTGCTTTTCCCCTGAACTTGTGGAATGATGGAGCAGAAAGGGGAAGCTGAGATGGTGGTGGAGAAAGGAGGGACTTTGGGGCAGGTCGGGCATTTTTGAAAAAGAAAGGAAGAGAAGCAGCGTCTCCTGCCCAAAATTTCGTGGTGTGGCTGGGCGGGGAGCACTTTTCATTTCAGGGGCCCGAAAAAAGGACATGAGGGCCCCGGGGCCCCGTAGTTACAGTTCCACAGGGTTCTGTCCCTCGCTGTTGCACCTTGGGAAGACCCCGATAGGCTCAAGGCTGGCCCCCCTTTTAGGGTTCACTTATTTTTGCAGGGTTTGGTACGGGCCTTTTTTCCCGAAAAAAATTTTAATGGTTGGGGGGACTCTCCACCCGGTGGCCTTTGTTTCTGAAGGGTGAGTTCCACCACTTGGAAAGGGGGGGACTGCAGTACCAAAAAACTTGGCAGGAGCAGGGTAAAGCTTCTGCCCCTTAGGAGGGTTGGACGCTTTAACGGGTTGTCTCTTGGCAATCGCCTCAGTAAATTTGCGCTGGCCCCCTTGGTGGCGGGGGAGCAGGAGCTTTAAAAACCGGTAGTTAAGGGAAAAGAAAAAACGTTTCCCTTTCCCGGTAGGGGATGGTGGACCCTTTGCCTGATCTGAATTGCATGCTTTCCCAAATGGGTGCTGCTGCTGTTGCTGGGCAAAAAGAATGGACCCCCAAACATCTGAGAAAACGTTTTTTCCAGGGCACTGGAGGGTGACGGCATGTGTTGAGGGCAGGGCCGGGGTGCCAATTTTAGCTTCCGGGCCCAAATTTTCCGTTCACCCCAAAGATTCAAATTTCAACACATGTTCGGCCCCCCGGGGAAAAATTCACGCGGGGTGGGTGTTTTTAAACCCCCCCCAATTGCTCCACACTGGTGCTACTACCGCGCTGCCTCAGTGACCCCCTGTGCCGCTACTTTCTTGGACCTGAAAAGTGGATTTTTACCCCTGTGGCCGTTTGGTTCCCGCCCTGCACTGTTTTCCCACCCTGCTGACTCACAGCCACAACTACCCGGTTTGGGCTGGTCACTTCCTGACGCGCAAGCTGCACACATTCTTTTTCCCAAACATGATGTGAAGCCCTTGTTTTTCCCGGGGTTCCCCAATTTGCGATCGGTACATCGTCATGATTTGGGTTTGGCTGTAAACTGCTTTTTCCCCACAACAGATTGGTATCCCGACCCGGGAATGCTTGCAACAAACATCACTACTTTCCCAACCTTTTTGAAACAAGCAGCGGTTTGTTGCCCCCCCTTTCGCTCCCAAGTAGCTGCGGGACTGCCCTCAAAAGATTCGTCTGTTGTTTTGTGGACGGGTTTGAGGCCGCTGATCCACTCCCGGGCCATGTTATGAAACAGTTGCGCAGAGTCAGGGGCGATCCTCCGGGCGGGCGAGGCAGGAAAGGCCTAGAAATGGCCCTGCACAGAAGGTACAGCAGTAGCAGCTGCAGAGGGGCCCCTTTCACACAAAAAAAGGGCCCAAGGGTTTTTGGAAATGCAAAGGGAAAACTGGCTCGGGGCCCCCCCTAAAATTTTTTTGCCCCAAGGACCAAAATTATCTCATCACTTTATGGGGGGGGCAGCAAGAACGCCCCAACCCGGGGAACACGGGGGTTTCGGGGCGGGGCCCTTGGGGGTCCGGGTTGGTCAACGACCCGGGTCTAAAATTTCCCGCTTTTTTCCTGTCAATTTGTGAGGGGGGGAACAAAAATTGCTAAATTTTGTTTTTGGAACAGGGAAACCCAAAGGAGGGTAGCCCCCCCCAGTAATGTGTTTTTTTAATGGCTTTAAAGTGGGGGAAATTTAAGGGCTTTTTTAAATTTGCCCTTTTACTATTGGTTTCTTTTACACCCAGAAGGCCCCCAAACCAGAAAAAGATTTCCTTGAGGGAAACCTCAAAAATAAATGGGGGGCCTGAAGAAAAAAATTATTTGAACCACTATTTTGGGTAAAACAGGACATTGAATATCCCTGTTTTTCCCAGAAGCAT